>LPNX010610544.1:422779-529126 GCA_001517045.1 Pseudotsuga menziesii
TTGCAATCAAGTCTTAAATAACTTCATCTTTTGGATGTGCATTATACCCTTATTCTAGTGAGTTAAGGTCATTTAACTTTTATGTCTTCAAAGTTGTCCTTCATCTCAACCAATAACATCTCCGAGGGGTTACTATAGGAGGGGCTGCAATCAAGTCTTAAATAACTTCATCTATTGGATCTGCATTATACTTGTTGTAAAGGAAAGTATCCTATGGCTAGGGTTTAAGAGGCCATCAACGTACTGGGGTTGAAAGAGAGATGCACAATGTTCAGCAAGCATATAACAGCAAGTTTCAGAGATGAGAAAGATCCACACCTGATAAACTGAAGGCTGGTCCAAGCTTTCTCTTCAATCCTCTTCTTGCTCCTCTCGCTCCAAGAGACCTGCAAAACAAGTTATACCTTCCTCAAACCATTATCACCACATATAAAGAAATGATAATCAAATAAATATGGAATAATAATTTGAATAACATCATCACATGATCATAAACAGAGATTCAATCACACATTGAACAATGATTTGGGAAGAAGAAGGACATCACATCTTTATTAATCTTGAAAACAAGTACAAATATACCTTCTCTTCAAGTTTGGCACCTCACGAAACCTTGATCTGGATCTGCTACTTCTCTTCTCCAAAGAACTCAGACTCCAAGCTCTGCAACACAAGGGGAAGACCTCTAGGGCAAAGGTGTGGGCAAAGAGAGTCCCAATTCCTCCAGCATAACAATGCAGAAATTCCAAGTCCCTTCTCATGGACCTCCCTACCTCTATTTATATGGGTGAAATAAGGTAGTTTTGAAGGTTGGAGAAGTTACAGCAGTTAAGGAAATTAAGTTAAATGACTTAACTAATCTCCAATTAACTCATGTTTTAATGTTTAAATGCTAAGAGGCACATTCGTGGGTTTTTCTTAAGAAAAATCGCGAATATACAAAAGACACATTTTTAGGGTATTTCTGGGCATATTCAGACTTTGGTGTCTTCTAGAAAGTTTTATCAAACTGAAATACCTTTCCAACGGCGCAGAAATGAGGTCAAACGGAGTTACAGAACTCAAGATATGGGTCCTCCAAGATAGGTGTTTTTTCAGTGACTTTCATGAAGTGTCGACATGCGACGGAATCATGGGAAAGTGGTCACAGGCAGAGAAGTGTCATTTTGAGCTATAACAATACCCTTTTTCGAGTGAGTTAAGAAGTTCATTTAACATTTATGTCTTCAAAGTTGTCCTTCATCTCAACCAATAACATCTCCGAGGGGTTACTATGGTACATCAACATTACGTGTTTTGTTTCCTTTTTTTCACGACAAACTTTAACTCATCCAACAGGTTCATCATTGACTTCTTAGTTCCCTCATCTCTTCCAAAAGATTGATTGAAATTCATCCCAGGAGGAAATGCATATCATAGTATTGTATACACCTAAAGAGAACTTTTAGAAACCCAAATTTGTCTCCAATGGCTCCATAGAACTATTAGGAATTCCATAGTTTCAAATCTTCATAGACATGAAAAAGAGACAAATAAGCATGGTGATGCGGTTATATACATGTGGGCTTCCTTGGAATTAGTCATTAAAAAGTAACCTTCTTATCTCAAATTCAATTCATTCTAATATGCTTATTAGTTTGGTTTTGTAACTCTAGAAATATAGAAATCTATTTATTATAATGCATAATATCATGCTTATGTTAACATGTTGATACCAGTATTTTATGGAAGGCTTAAATCTATATAGCTTATGAGCTCTATTAAACTTTAAAGAAAGATTCCATTTCAATAAAATGGTAGATTTTATGATTTTATTATATTTACACATCTTATCGCTGAGATTCTCGTCCAAAGAGAGTTCTCGGAAAAAGACACGGTGGTGTTAAGTTTTGCCTACTCGAAATCAAAGTACTCCCGCTAATTCCTATGATTATGGATCGCCAACTTTCAGTTGATTTTTCTGGGGAGTTTTAGAAACAACCCTTATGTTTCTAAGTCCCCATGCTCTGCATCATCAAATAGTTGAGTTATGTGTATGATAACTTTGTTGGGTAGTTGCTTCTTAACCCCAAGGTAAGGTTACACCCTAGTAAAAAACTCTTGAACATGATAAACCTTGGTACTGAAATAGTCATCCTAGATAATCCCATTGACCCTAGAGTCCTTCAATGAAAGGATTACAAACGGAAGCTACAATACACACCAATAGTAGAGGGTGACATCTCTTACATGAAGTCATTCTTAGAGCTTCGATTGGCATATTAAATGCATAAGGTCCAGCCTAGCAATAGGTCGACGAGAAACATGTTAGAAGGTAAAGTGAAAGCACAAAGAATTGTGATTTCTTAGGAATCAAAGAGGTGGCGAGTCTTCCTGGAAAAAAATTCGCCAAATTTTTACAATATTTTATAAATCAGTGAAAGATTCGCCAATTTTTACAATATTTTATAAATCAGTGAAATATTCGCTATTTTTTACAATTTTCTATTATGTAATGAAATATTCGCCAAAATTTTACAATATCCTATAACTTAGTGAAAGATTCGCCAAGATTTTACAACATTATATAATAAAATGAAAGATTCGCTAAAAAAATTATATATACATATTATATTATTGATAAAATCGCCTTCAAGTTTTCCTATATATCGGGGGGATTCGCCCATTTTTTATACATATAAATTTCGGGGGGGTTCTTAAAATTATCCCTGGTTTAAATTTGTTCTTGAACATGACTATCTCACTTGGTTACTGTGGGCTCTCTTACCCTGTTAAGATGTCAAGATGAACCCATGTTAATTGCTTGAGATGTTGGTGTTAAAAAATTCTTTTAAACAAGGAAGAAAATCTTTATAAGAAGATCCAAAATAGAAAATGAATATTTGAAGGAAAAATTCATGGAATTCCCTCTTTCCTTTGACTATTTAGATGGAGGATAGCATCAATTGCTAACTGAAAGAGCCACTAACCTTAATGGACTCATGCCTTCAAAGAATGGCCAATCCAATTGAGCTAATCCTTGGGGATGAATACACACATGTACACACTAACTTAAAGGGACTCGACCAGATTGGAACTCATGGACTTCCCATTTGCAACATGCCTTTCAAGGATGGTCCAACCAATTGGGCTATAATTTATACCTGGCTGCCATTATAATTGATGTTTTGTCTTTCAACTCTGCGTTTTAAATGTTCAGCTATGCCTTTTTTCTTGGGAGCCATTGCTTCTTGATATTGCTATTCATTCTCATGAAACTAGATCCTTTCTACTTGCAATGGACATTTTAAGTTACTAACAACTGATGTGTGTTTATTAGCCTGTTTCACCTAGCAGTAATTTCTTTAGTTGTGGAGGTCTCTTGGGACACAACTTCATCAAGTGTCCTCATTCCAACTAGACTGCATCTTGAAGGACATGGTATATAAATGTACTTCATCTTGAGCATATTAATGAAGTTTTCAGTTGTCAAAACTTTGTGCAATTTACAGATTTGATTTTCAGGCATAGATGTTCTTCCTGCATTGTTATTTACATCTCTATGTCTTGATGATTTGATATAAGTAAAAGGACAACTGTGAAGTGATTTCACGTAATCATTGAGGAATATAAGGGTTTTTTTGTTGCTTCTATACCTATTGGTTTACTGCTGTTATAAGTGCTGTAAAAGTGGAATTTTAGATCTGGTTTATGTGTGATGAGTTTCCTAGAGTGTTGGAACTCAATCAAGTTGTTTTATATCTTTTCTCCTTGGATAGACTAGAATTTTGGACTGTTTGGAAGTGAAATATTGTACTCTTTCCGCTGTCGTTTCATACACTATTTCACAACTTCCATAAGGATGAAAATTCACAAGGTTTAGATCTGGGAAACCTCTAATAAAAAAGGTGAAATTATGTTTTGCATTAACTGCCTTATTATAGAAAATTTTCAATGGTGTTCCCACAGGATCACGCTACCAAGCCTTCTCAACCCTGGTCACTACCCAAAGGATATCAAAAACCAACAAATCATCCCTTTTATAGTTATTGACGACTTTAATGTGGAGACTACCTCTCAATCCCCTCACAAGTCCTCAGAAGCTAGCTTTAGTGCCTCTTGACATCCTCTATTTTATTCAACACCTATCTTTTAGTTTTGAACATCTCTCTCGTACCTACACCTCCTCTTATATTCTCTTTTCGCTAAACACGTAGCTTTTAGCTAGATAGATAGCTCTATATCTTTATCTATGTATCTTTATCTGTTTATTTTTCTTATATAGCATTGATATAGGAGTTTCTTTCATACTTCCACTTTGTACATATACTGGATGTACTCATTTAGTCCCAACTCTCCCTAAATGATTGTGGAAAAGGGTAAGAAAGCATACTCAATTTGTCAAGCTTTGCACGCCTTCCAACTGTATTTGCTTATTTTTTGATTGAGCTTTTAATGGCATAAAAGGTACTATTTGGTGGGCCTATAGTGGCATAAATGATGATGTTTTCCTCAAGCAACATCACCAATAATTATTAGCATGAAATTAAACAGAAGTGAAGTTATTTCTACCTGCAATCCATGGGAGGTTGAACTTGATCATTTTCCTAGAATAATACCAACAGAAGTTACTAACATTAAATTCATATCTCAGCTGGTTGTTTCATGGAGTTTGATGACAAACCTTCTTTTCCTGATGGTTGAACTAATGGATAAACCTTCACTCCACAACCACTGTGCATGTGAGTGTTGTTGTTTACCACTTTCATGCACAGGAAACTGCTAAATATTCATTTTCTGTAGATGTTTTTTTAGAGGTAAATTAACCCCCACGAATTCATCTTGAAGGAAATATTCTAAGAACTCTCAGAACCTGCTATAAATAATGTCTCAGCACTGATATGTGGAATACTGCTGGTGTTTATCTGTTCCTTCCAATCATTCCAAACAAGAAATTCTCTTTCTAATGATATTGGTATATCTGTTAGATCATGAACTCCTCTTACTTGTACACTGTACTAGTACCACATATCCTTCCCTTGAATTGAAGGAAGTCATGCATTAGGAAAGATATCTCTCTCTTACATAAAAAAACGTGTCAAAATAATCGTTCCAACAAACATCCTTTTGGAGAACAAAAGTACAAGCATATCAAACAAAACTTGGCAATGAAAAGGGGAGGTTGGATTAGTATTCATCTTGACAAGATTAGCATGATTAAATTCAACTTGGGATATTTTCTTGGATTAGTAATCTTTGTAACAATGCTTTCCTGTGCATGTAAAGATAGGTCAAAGTGATTAGACTAGGCTTTTCTAGCATGGTAGAACAACAAATTGATCAAATTCTTTTCTACTTTGTAGAACTAGGTAATACTAAGTGTGAGGGGTCAAGTGAATTGGAAATTTGGCTTACCAAATAATAAATATAGCAAGGATAATTAAGGCTTAAGACACATTCCTCATGAAAAGACATCAACAAGGATAGGGAGTCAAATGATGGCTTGGATTTGACAAATATGGTAAGACGATGAAGGTCTTTGAAAAGTCAAACTAGCAAGAGAAAGGGTTTTAAGACAAGGCCATTTGGAGCCTGTTACCACCTATGTTGCATGGATTCAAACAAACTAGCTTCCTGTTCACAAACTTTTTCAGTGGTGTCCAGTGTTATTTGACTTCTCTTCAAGCATAACTAAGAGTAGATCCAAAAATAAAATAGCCTAAAATAAGATGGGTTGCATGATTGGTATGATTATTCTAGGATTCAATGGCTTAATTAATTGCTGCCAGCTTAGTACTGAAAGCTAATGACATATTTGAGAAAGGATGTTTTCTTCCCTTCATTGATGTGTTGATCTTTACTAGCCTGAGCATGCAAACAACCTTGTATGAGGTGTGGATGTAGCCTTTATTCTAGGATTTAATGGCTTAATTAGTTGCTCCCAGCCTAGTACTGAAAGCTAATGATAGATTTGAGAAAGGATGTTTTCTTCCCTTCATTGGTGTGTTGATATTTACTATCCTGAGCATGCAAACAACCTTGTATGAGGTGTGGCTGCAGCTTGAAGGTCTTCAATGTTATTCAGGAGTCCTTTGGGTTGCATGATTGGTATGATTATTCTAGGATTCAATGGCTTAATTAATTGCTACTAGCCTAGTATTGAAAGATAATGACATATTTGAGAAAGGATGTTTTCTTCCCTTCATTGATGTGTTGATCTTTACTAGCCTGAGCATGCAAAAAACCTTGTATGAGGTGTGGCTGCAGCCTTTATTCTAGGATTTAATGGCTTAATTAGTTGCTCCCAGCCTAGTACTGAAAGTTAATGATAGATTTGAGAAAGGATGTTTTCTTCCCTTCATTGTTGTGTTGATCTTTACTATCATGAGCATGCAAACAACCTTGTATGAGGTGTGGCTGCAGCTTGAAGGTCTTCAATGTTCTTCAAGAGTCCTTTGGGTTTGGAAGGGGATTTTTATTTAAAGCATCATTGATGAAATAAGTGGTAGTTCTTTTTATCACAAGATGTTCAAAGGGATTCGATTCAACTGTCTCACATTTTTTTTTTCAAATCTGTTTGAAAGAACAATGCAGCAGTCGGTTCTTTGGAATCTGGATGTAGTAGTGCAAATTTAAATATGGATGGGAGGAAAATATACATTGAAGGACCCTTGCATGAATTAACTTGTTGTTCCATAAACACTGAACTTGATCTAGTGGTCTCTTACTGGGATAACTCTTCTCAACAGCTTAAAACTTTTACCCTTAATGGTATTTCAAAAAATCTTTCCCAATTTCCAGGAAATATCACATGTATTGAAATATCACAAGATGCAAAGCATGCAAGTGCATATTCATTCTTCTCAGATGAAAAGGTATCAATAACCAGCAGGAAGAAATAATAATTTTACTCCTCAATATTCAATTGAAACTATGGATGGGAATGCACAGGATAGAATAGTCATTGTTCCCGTCCCTTCTATTTGTATTCTAGAGTTGCATTAATTAAATATTATACATGTTCTGAAGCTTATTCAAGGCCAAGATGTCACGAACGATACCAATTTAGTCATTTATCTTCACAACAGGCACCTGCTCATTTACACAGGTTGAATGTTGAGTGTCAAGGTTATGGGTCAAATGCTTTGGCTTGATTGGGTAGAGTCGTGGTCTATTCGAAGTTGTCCCCTTCATATAGTATGAATCTCCGGTATACAAATCCAAAATCCTATGCTTGGAAAGAAACAATAAGTGTCATTTATGGCCCATAGAAAGTATTCCCTGAGATATCTCTTGCAGCATGTTACCACAGTTGGCCAGCAATGTGGATCTCCATACTTGTATGCTAATCAGCGAGCCAAGGATGAATATTGTGGACAGATAATTCCTCAATTTCTCCACTGATATATCATGATCAATCATTTGTTGAAAAAGGATATAGCTGAAATTCGGGCTGCTCGACATCAAGATCCAAGACAAAAGTATCAGTTAAGGGCAAGAAGAAAGCTATCAGATGACCAGTATTTGCACTGGTGTGTGTCTGTGTAAGAACAATTACAATGATGAATCCACCTTCATGCAGTTGTGAGTCCTCATTTATATGATGCATCCCTTTGTGGATGTCAATCGATCCACATATCGATGCAAACAGAGCCCATCCCAAACAAAATTTTCATGGTAGAAAATTTGGAAAACAATACACCCATCGGTTACAATATAATATTTTTTTATAATTTATTTGTTTTGTTTGACTCTGAGAAAAATACAGTAGGTATACACTTTGTTTAAATAGCAAAAATACCCATCAAAACCCAACAATGAATAGTCGGAAGAATAGTAAGTTACTTAGTTTATGGAATGTAAACGTACTCTGTCCCAAGTACCGTGTATGGAATGTTTGAACTTATGTTTTGCTTATTTACAAGAATATTGTATTTAAATATAACTGTAATATTGAATTCTATCATTTACCATCACATTTATCAATTCAGAGATTGAAAAAGATTTCACATTTATTAGTTTATGGGTGTTAAAGTTACTTTGATGTAAAATCTGTACCATCCAAGTTAAGTTGGGAATTAGGTTGAGTGCGGGGAGCAACAAAAAGTGTTTATATTTCCACCCATCTTATTTGTACGAATGCAAGGATGGGGTGGCATTGGCCTTGACAATGACTTTGCTGAGTGGTTGGAAGCTTTGACACAGGATTATGGAATCAACAGAGGGATATTAGGAGAAGTTTGGCCAGCTGCAAGGGATGCCATTTTTTCATTTATTCTCACACTCTTGCTTTTAACCTCCTTTAGGGCCTCAATGGCCAACTTGGATTGGTGTATAACATATTTATCAACACCCTTGAAAATATCAATTTATGGCAGGGAATTTGGGTAAGGTTGTATTTTATTCTATGTATGATACCACTACAAGTCTACAAGTAATATGGAAAAATTTAGATCTAAGATCAGTTGTTCCTGGAAGCGTTTTACAGTAAATTGAAGAAAAGTATTTCTCCCTTGTATTTTTCACTGTTTAAGAAGGCTACAGGTGTTTGGAAAAACGGGTTGTTGTTGTTTGGGAAGAAAAATGTGTAGGAAAAGGCCATGTTTCTAACAGCCTTAAAATTTGAACATGAAAAACCAACAACGGGGAACCTCCCTAAATAACAGTTTAACTACCCAAAAATGCTTAAAAAATCACTAAAAATGGTGACTATTTAACCCTAAAAAATTAATAGCAGAAAATAAACGTGGAAAAAAATTGTAGAGGTACCTCAGAGCGTCAAACAATGCTATAACAGTCCTCTGTAACTGGTATGAAGTTTGTGGATTCAAAATAATTCCACTGTTTTGATGCCCTAGATGCATCAATGCAACCTCCTTTTGGTATGTTTCACACAAGAAAGTCACTCAACAGGGGTAAAAATGACCAAAATCACGTTGGATGAGGGTTTTTGTAGGTCTCTAAGATGAGTTGGACTCTATTGAATGAGTCATACTTGAACTCATGAGTCAAAATCCCATTGGCCAAGTCAAACTTGCATTGACCAAGTCAAACTTAATTAACATGTGAGTTTGTCTTGGACAAGATGGAAAAAATATTTTTTGGGCGATTTGTTTCGAGTGTGGAAAATGGTGGGTGTAAGTTGTGAGCCTTGTAACATTGGTAAGAATAAACTAGGTCATTATTTCAAACAACTATTGCTACAAGATGAGGAAACTATACAAGATAAAAGATTTTATTTGAATCAACCATTGTACTGAAAATATTTTGCAGGTCAATATTGGAAACCTTCAAATTATATAGCCAGAAAGCCTTTTGATGTAATACATACCAATTGGATGTTATATGGTGTTATGTTTCATAAAGTCACTTGGATACTTTAAAAATGACGTTATAAATGTGCCAGTAGAATTCTTTCATGATATATTGTGATTCATGAAGTGTTAGCTCCTAGAGGCATTTGAATACTAGTGTTGTCACTTAAGAAGGCCCCATGATGAATTGTGTTAAAGTTCCCATAAGTGTAGGACACCCAATTCTGTGAAATCTTGAGTATTTTAAGGGTCCTTGAATTAACAAGATATGGCCAAAAGATCATGTGTTTTGGCCATTAAAAGTTTTGTTGAAAAGGAAATTTTAAAGAACCTAATATAAAACTATTAAATGACACTCTGAATCAAAGAGTTGTAAACTTGTATATGTGTTGATGGTAAGATGATTTTCCATCAAACAAAAATTAGAGTAGTCAATCATTTTGATCTTTTTCGAGATATTTTATTTGAATTGTAGAAAATATAAAATTGTCAAATAGATAAATACCATGTAACTTAGATAGTGTGGAAAGGAAGAGCCTCAGTCCTTTAGTTGTTAGAACTACTAAGATAATAAGTAGGAGGAGCCTTTAATGTATGTCATTGGGTAGTGTATTTTTAAGATGTGTGGTATAATAGGAGGAGACTTTAATGTATGTCATTGTGTAGTATATTTTTAATATTTGTGGTATTGTGAGAAGCACTTTTAGTTGTAAGACAATATTATAAGGGATCTATAGGAAGCATGTTGCAGGAATTCAATAAAAGGAAGGACACCACACTGCATGGTGGATCATGGTAGTAACTCCTATCTGTGTAGGAGGATGGCCTCCAAAGGCCCTTTCAAAAGGAGACCTCTTTAGTGAGCAATGTCCACCAATAGTCAACAAAGCCCCAACAGATGTCCACAAGGAAACTTAGCCCACCAAATATGTCCACCAAGCAATTTCCAAATCCCCTTCAAAAGGGTTCACTTCTCAAGGATTTCCACATTGTTCGGGTACACAGGGTACTCCCAAAAGACCGAACACCTTGAGCAACTGCTTCACACAAATAGATCACAGATCAACATGCCGATGTTTTTCATGTGGTTAAAACCCTCAAGAGGGAAACAGTCCATGGCCCCAGCCAAATAGCTACTTGGAGCAATTTATTATGCAAAAGAAAGAAAGCTACATGAGCTTCTCTTAATCGATCAACTAGCCAAGGACCCTCTATGCTCTTTAAATAGAGATCATAGACCAATCGGGTGTTAAGCCACAAATCAATGGTAGGTATGATCTAGGAGAAGTTGAACCGTCAGATCACTCTATGTTTAGAACATATCATGACCGTCGAATTAGAATATTTACAAATGCATACTAATACATACTAAAGAAACACACTTTTACCTAACGGATATATTACACAAGTTGATCTTAACTAACTCCTAAGTGTCTAAATATTCTAACATCCCCCCTTAAGAACAACTTGGGATAGGATTGAAGGATTTACAAAAGTGACACTATTAGGAGAAGGAAGGAAGAATTAGAGCCTATCCCCCTTTAAGGACACATTCCTGAACTCCTAACATAGACCAAAGTTTAGAAAACTTTTCTTCTATAAGAGACTTGGTGAATATGTCTGCAACTTGATCATCTATAGGGCAATAGATAACTTCAATAACACTATCATGAACAAGATTTCTAATGAAGTGCATGTGTAGCTCAATGTGTTTGCTACGTTGATGTAGAACTGGATCTTTGGCAATATTGATGGCACTTTGATCGTCGCACCAAAGTGGAGTAGGGTGTTGCTTCTCGAATCCAAACTCTGAAAGGATATGTTGAAGCCATAAAGCTTCCTGACTGGCATTAACTGCGGCTCAATATTCTGCTTCTGCTGAAGAAAGAGCAAGTGCGTGTTGTTTCTTACAAGCCCAAGTGATAGGTCTAGATCCCAGACTGAAAACATAACCTGCAGTAGACTTCCGATCATCAGGATCGTCAGCCCAATCTGAATCAGTGAAACCAACCAACAAAGGTTTCCTCCCTGTACTGTAATGAATCCCAAACTAAATTGTACCTCGAATATATCAAAGTATTCTTTTTACTACTTTCCAGTGACTTTCATGAGGAGTTTGCATATAACGGGAAACACAACCAATGACAAAGGAAAGGTAAAGATGGGAACGAGTCAAGTATAAAAGAAGCTGATGATACAAGGTGGCATCTACTTCAGGGGAAGTACAAGTGGTAGAAATTTTGACTCCAGACTAGAAGGGAGAAGGGGCTGGTTTACAATCTTCCATGTGGAAGCGACAAAGAAGGTCACAAGCATACTTAGACTGGGAAAGAAAGATTCCTTCTTTGGTTTGCAAGACTTGGAGACCAATAAAATAATGCAAATGTCCTAAGTCTGACATTTCAAAATTTTTCTTAAGACTAGATTTCACGTGGGTTATAAGTTTAGGGTCACTACCAGTAAGGATAAGATCATCAACATAAAGAACAAGTATGATGAGATGGTTTCCTAATTTCTTAGTATAGACATTAGGGTCAAAATGGCATCTAGAAAAACCAGTGTCAAGGAGAAAGCTATCCATTTTGGCATACCAAGCTCTAGGAGCTTGCTTAAGGCCATATAAGGATTTCTTAAGGAGACAAAAAAGGCTAGAGTTATCTTAAACATATCCAGGAGGTTGTTCCATGTAAATTTCCTCATGTAAATCACCATGTAAGAAGGTAGACTTGACATCCATTTGATGGACTTCCCAGTTATGTAAGGACGCAAGGGAAAGAACAAGGCGGATGGAGTTCATCTTTGCTACAGGGGCAAAGGTTTCATTGTATTCAATCCCTTCAACTTGGGAAAAACCTTTGGAAACTAACAAGTTGCCTTAAATCTTTCAACACTTCCATCTGATACATACGTAGTTCTGTAGACCCATTTACATCTGACCAGTTTTCTTCCTTTTGGAAGAGGAACAAGATCCCAAGTATTATTCGCCATTAAGGAACGATATTCTTCATCCATAGCTGCATCCCAATCTAGATTTCCTGAAGCTTCTGCAAAAGTTTCTGGATCATGATTCTCAGAAAATTTAGCTAAAATAGAAGAGGCTCACTGAAACTGAGAATGTGTTCGACATTGATCTCTAGGATCACCTGCAAGATCACCAGCTACTTCACATGTTGAACGGACCCATCAAGGAAGTATTGGTGCTGGTGAAATTGGAGGAACATGAGTAGACAAAGGTGGATTTTCATCCTCACTTTCATCATCAGAAACTGGAGTTGGAAACCTGTCAAGGAAGCTGGAAGAATAATAAGAAGAAGGCATAATCGTCGAATTGGGCTCGCAGGCCAAAGATGGCACACCCGCCAAGTTAGGCTCATAGTCCAAGAGATTTTCATCAAATTTAACATCACTTCTAATGATTATATCATGTGAATGGGACTGAAGAAATCTATAACCTTTTACATATTTAGAATATCCAACAAATATGCACTTTTCACTTTTAGGCTGCAATACTTTTCATTTTTCATCTAGAATGTGAGCCCATGCTTCACAACCAAACACACAAAAGTGACTTACATCTGGTTTAATTTTACTCCATGCTTCTTCCAGTGTTATACCTTGTAAAACTTTAGTGGGTGTGTAATTAAATATGTAATTTGCAAAATTTATGGCCTCGGCCCAATATTGAAGACTTAGTCCCTTAGATCGGATCATACAATTAGCCATTTCTTTGTCAGATCTTAACTTAATAATTTGATGACCAGATTGTTTTTCAACAAGGGCCTTGTAGGCCAAGAACATGTTAAATACTTTGCTCTTAAGTTTTAGGAAGTAAACCAAAGTGCATCTAGAGTAGTCATCAATGAAATTTAAGAAATATTTGAAACCAGAAAAGGAAGCAGATGGAAGAGGGCCACACAAGTCACTATGCACAATCTCCAAGGCAACCGAGGCGTTCCAAGAGGCATGTTTGTCAAAACTATCCCAATGATGTTTTTTGAGTACACAATCGAAACAAACACCATCCTTGCAAGATACCAGCGGAAGACCAGTCACCATATTGTCTTTACATAGTTGTTGCAATGAGCGATAATTTAAGTGACCAAATCGCTCATGCCAAAGTTTGCCCAAGTTATCACTATGAGCAACAAAAACTAAAGGAAAAGGTGATGACCCAAAGTTGTTAAATTTGTACAACCTGGTAATATCATCAATAGTTCCAGTAGCAAGAAAATTTTGAGGATTTTTAAAATCCTTGATTACAACTTGTTGAGGTGTAAACGTCATAGTTTTACCTTCACCTAAATGAGTAATTTGATAGACTGATAACAAATTGCAGGAAATTTTTGGAACACATAGTACATCACTGAAATGACCATTTTCTACTAGAACTATTCTAGATCCTACAACACTTAGAGATCTATCATCACCAACAAATATTTGTTTGGTGTTACATTCATGCATAGTAGAAAAGATGGATTTATCCTTAGCCATATGATAAGATGCTCCAGAATCAATGAGCCATTCAATTGAAGTAGAAGAAGAAGATGTAGTATAAGAGTAACCAGAAGCAGAAAGTGCATGTTCATGAGAGGTAGATTCTGAAGACAAATCTAGGCTGATGTGGTGCTTATTCATTGCTGCTTCCAAGGCTGCCATCTTCTTAAAACACTTAGATTCATCATGATTATATTTCCCACAAAAATTGCAATGATGCTCAGTCTTCTTTCCTTTTTTCTTGGATCCTTTGTCATTTTTTAAAGAAGGAGCTGACTGAGAAGGTTTGGGACCCTTGTTGTTTTTCTTATTATTGAAAAAATTATGTTTCTTGGGAGGCTTGAACTTTTCTTTCTGTTGGGACAATAAGGCTTTCCCAGATGTATCTGCATTGTTAATTATTCCAAGATGAATGAGCTTATCTTGCTCTCTAATTAAGGAATCACAAAAGGATTCAAGGCTAGGCTCTTGATAGCTAGCTGCAGTCAAGGATTCTTTCATGGAGTAGAATGTAGATACAAAAATAGAATATGCAGGTCCAAGTTTTGAAAGAATATGATAAATACATTGTTTGTCTTCTTTCTTAATCTTGTATTCTACACATAATATTCTAAGAGTTCTATACTTAGATAAATAGTATTGAATGCATGAAAAATCATTTGGTTTCAAGGAAAGCAACTCATTCTCAAGTTGATGACCCCGAATTTCATTGTGTTTACCAAACACAGATTCCAACTTTTCCCAAGAGAGATTAGGTTCATCAATTCCAGATATGTGGAATCACAAATCAGTAGATATTGACATCCCAATCAATCCACAAGATTCATCACATCTATTTTCCCACTTAATTTTCTTATCATCATCAGTGGGTTCTATTTCTTTCCCTGAGGTCATCTTGAAAAGTCCCCTACTTCACAGAACATCCTCCATACAATATTTCCATGAGAAATAGTTAGAACTTGTAAGTATAATATCACAAGGGGTGGCCATACTATAAAATAATGGCTGAAAGAACAAAAACTAACTGTCTAGATGCAAAGAGCTCGAAACATATGCAGTTTTAAAAAAAATGGCACTTAAAACTGATTCTGGATGATGAAGTTATGCTTGATCAAAGAAAACATTGAAGATGTCCCCAATAGTGATGTGGTAGATATTAACTTGACCAACTAAAAAAAGAAGCCCCCTCTTCCCAAGATCAACCTTTGACAATCACTTTTACAATAAAGTTGCTTTGAAGTGAATCACTTTTGTAGAATAAGTGATGTTCACTTTTACAATAATGTGACTTTTAAATAGTGTGGCAATAAATTAAAAGACTTAAGTGACTCGCTTTTATTTTATTTTATTTATGTGAGATGCACTTTTACAATAAAGTAACTTGAAAATAGAAATTGCATGCACTAAAAAGTAGCTTAATAAGACTTGAACTAAAGACCTATTAAGTAATAAAGCAACTTTGGACCAAGTGAGCTAAGTTTAAAAGGTACGTAAAATAATGCAAAGAGGAAGGGGTTTTTTTTTACTCTTCTCTCTCGTTCTCCGTGCTTGCTTTCTTTTCCTGCAAATCACAAAAAAACGAAAAAACAAAAACAAAAAAACTTTTCCACACAATGGGGTTAGATCTTGGTTAGCTTACCCGAAAAGTCTACATTTACAAGTTTTCTCACTGTTTCTGATTTGCCATGATTGCACAAGGTGCACGGCCAAGAGCATACGTAGCTGAGAAGAAAATAAAAAAACTTTCCCTTACTGTTTCTAATTCACCGCGATCACGCAAGGTGCATGGAAAAGAGCATACACAGTCAGGGAAGGCAACAGTCTGAGACTAAAACAAAAAATATCTAATAATAAACTAATAAAATATGAGAGATTTACAAAAAACAAATCCATCACTCTAACATTATACCTTCATATTTGCTGAAATGGGTGTTTCTGGACCAAATGGAAATGGTTTTCGGTGAAACAAAAACTATTTCCCAATGGAAATGACACTTCGGACACAATGGAACAGATCCCATAGGCCACAAATGCATAGAAAATCTAAAACTAGAAACCCTTTCAAAGTTTCGGCAACACCGGTTCCAGAACTTGATCAAAACTGAAAGCGGCTCTTCATAAAAGCTCTAATACCATGTTCGGGTACACAGGGTACTCCCAAAATACCAAACACCTTGAGAAACTGCTTCACACAAATATATCACAGATCAACACATCGATGTTTGTCACGTGGTTAAAACCCTCGAGAGGGAAATAGTCCACGGCCCTAGCCAAATAGCTACTTGGAGCAATTTATTATGCAAAAGAAAGAAAGTTACATGAGCTTCTCTTAATCGATCAACATGCAAGGACCCTCTATGCTCTTTAAATATATATCATAGACCAATCGAGTTTTAAGCCACAGATCAATGGTAGGTATGATCTAAGAGAAGTTGAACCGTCAGATCACTCTATGTCTAGAACATATCGTGAATGTCAGATTAGAATATTTACAAATTCATACTAATGCATACTAAAGAAACACACTTTTACTTAACGGATATATTACACAAGTTGATCTTAACTAACTCTTAAGTGTCTAAATATCCTAACACACATAGAAATCCCCATGAATTATTTAAGGAAATATCCCTCCAAGCAATGTCCACATGATAAATTCCAAAGCTCCAAGGGCTTCTTCAAGGAAATGTGTCCACAATGCAAACAAAATCCACCTTCAACAAGAGGGGTCCTTGACAAAGTGGTCCAAGCATCCAAGAGAGGTCTCCAAGATGAATAGGCCTTCATGATCTCCTTAAGTCAAGTAATAAATTTCTAATAAAAATCCCAATGGACCCCAAACCAAACCACCAAGGGGGACATCATCCATAAAATCCATGCAATAGTAGCTCCAAGAGTGCTTTACAAAGGGTAAAACTCAAGATTAGGGATCCAAGGAGTGTGATAAATCACATAGATCACTCACTATAAAGCAAGTGGATAGCCAATGATTTGATGTAAAACTTTTGTAGTGAGTAGACAAGGGCAACGCTTGGCAAAAACCAAAAGCTCAAGATTTAGCTCATGGATAGAATACTTCAAGAACATACAAATACCAATTTTCAAAGACTGATATTTTTACATGCATATTGAAAGTTCCCTAATAGTCCTCTCTGCCATACTAATACAAAGCTCCAAAATCTCCATATTTATGACTGAGAATAATATTTTTCTAGCATTGACTACGACATTTAATTCTTCTAAAACTACCGCTGCACAGGGCATTACCATATCTGGTCCCTTATCAATTTGTTTTGTACTTTAGTCTTTAGTATTTAGTTTATGAAGCAAAACACACATATATCTCATTTTCTTAGTTTTATCCTCCGCTTAAAGCCCTCCGCAATGCTGATTGTGGATTGTCGAAACACTTGATTCCTTTTATAGTTTGTCTTCCTCTTTTTGCTTTCCGCTTTTTGTGATGCAGATTGCGGATTAAGGAAAGTCCTTATATTCGTTATGATTTTAACCCAGTTTTATGCTTCCGCAATGCGGATTTCGAGTTGTAGAAACCCTCCATGTTCCTTATAAAATATATCCTACTTCCTTCTCCCGCTACACAAATTGTGGGTTGTGTATTGTAGAAGCACTTGAATTCTGTGTACATTTTTAGGTTTTCACAGGGCTTTCGGCCAAGGGTTTTCCACCTAACTTCTATGTGTTTCCTTGGCAATACTAAGGAGTTTCCAACCCTCAATGGTATCATGGCTTAAGACAAATTATTTCTTTATACAAGCTTAGGCTTGAGTATTTTATGGTGGAGTACAGTGGGAAGTTCCTAAGAACTTCTGTAGCCAAACTCCCCTTCACATTTTTTACCTCCCCTTAAGGTATTATACAGGGGCTTCATTAAACAGGAAAGGATAAACTTAGAAGAGCACATTGGCTTCCCTACTAGGGGTCCCTTAGACTGGCTTCAAATAAAACCCTACAGCATCCTAGTAACTCTTTACACACACAACATTTTCCATTTGAGAAACCATATTACCAAATACATATCACAATCATTCAAAACAAAGTATGAGTATACACAAGCTCATAAGAAACATTTTCATTAATAACCCTCAAACTGGTATTTACCATTTCATTAACATTGAACACATATTAACATATGTACAAACATACCCTGAGTTTAATAGATTTGCAGGAAAAAAAACCCAGGAATGGAACATGTGTGTAACACGAGCCACAATGGAAGGGGAACAACCACGTTCCACCCAACCATATATTAAGCACAGATCTAGTCTATCCTCAATCGCCCCTGAGCTAAACTATGCGTAAACAAGTAATCACAATAGTAGGAAAACCTTAGAATTGATTTTTATATTCGTGTGTAATTGTCCAGTCCATATTATAGTTGTATGGCTACATCTATTCCCCCCCATTCCATACTCGTACCCAGCATACCCACATATCAATGGTTTCCTTCTTTACAACGAAATTCATGTCCTTCAAAAAAATTTCATCCTTATTAAACCTGAAACCATATCCATATCCACACCCAGAAATATGCTTTCAACATAAATCCATATGAATCTAGGCTATACATTTTCTCTTCTCTTTCACCAATATTGTTATGTAAGTAAAACCTAAATTGGTTGTAAAATTGTAATAGTTTGGTGAAATTAGATATACTGGAAGAAGATTGTTGTCTATCTTAGAAACCAGTGTTATTATAATAGGCTGAGTCAGATCGATTCCTATTTTTTGGTGAAAAATGTCTGAGAGGCTAAGTTAGCAGTTGACTTGGTCTGACTTGGCCAAGACATAGTATGACTTGGTGAGGTCACACCCTAATTTGTTTCCTCGACTGAGGCAGATTGACTCAGCATAGTTAGTGTCAGGCATATGTGTTTTCCTGCTAGTGGGGTGTAGGCAAAAAATCTGAAGAATAGAAAAAAATAAAAAACAATAGCCTACCTAAACCCTAAACCTACATTCCAAAAATCCTTCCTTATGTTTCTCATCTCATTTCACTTCTCTAAACTTACATTGGACTGTTTAGACTCTGGGGCTGAAGAAAAGCCTACCTAGAAGCCTCCTATTGGACCTGATTTGGCACTATCTTAGAAAAATTCAAAGGGGGGTCGCTTTGTGATTTATGTCTACCCAATTTATTTAGAGCCTCAATTTTTATGTGTTATGTCCCAGCATATCAATTAATATTCAGAACTATAGTTTTATGTCTCTCAGAACTTATACTTGTGTATCTTGATGTGATTTTTCCTATATGCACCCTTACATGTAATATAAATCAACAAATTTTGCATATTTAGTGTCTAAGTGTTCATATTTACATTGATGTGTATGGACATTTTTTGGGATTAAATTTTGAATATTTTTATGTATATTTTAATCTTGTTGAGTTGAAGGCTAGCTGAATCCAATTCTGATTACTTTCTTGGAAACACAAAAATAGTTTCCCTTGAAGAGTATTGAAAAAAGTATATAATAAGATAAGATAAGATAATTTTATTAGTCCAACAAATGACCACAAAAGTAGGTCAATGGGTATATTGTCATATTATCATATTGGGTGTATACTATACAGTATACACATTATTGCCATACCGTAACCTGTAAGCATATAAACATGTTTTCTCTTTTAAATGATATAGTAAAATTTTGCCTATTGAGCATGTATGATATTGTCATGCCACACATTGTATTAATGTGATTTTTAACACATGTCAGAATTTTTTCATTTGCAGGAAAGTTTGAGGACTTAGCACTAAGGGTGACAAATATGCATAATGAGGATAAAGGTACGATAGTGCTAGTTGGGGATGTGTTTGATGTACCAATTCGAAAGGATATTATTCACCGTGTTGTTAGTTGGCAGCTAGCAAAAAGACAATAGGTATTACATGCATTATGATTTATTCTGGCGTAATGATTTTGGTGCCCATCTTAGATCAAAAATAATATTCTGTGGTAACTACACAGTTTTCATTGTGCTCTGTTTATGATGCATTTCCAGACTAAGTTTTACTATCTTTTCTTATCACATTCTAAAAGTTAAGAGAGATAAACCAATACCAAACATTATAAGTCAACAACAAATCTTTTTCATTATCGATCCTTTGAATGTGGTGATAAAGTGGATCTAAGAATAATGTGATGGGCCTCCAAATTGTCCATTATTTTTGTCGCATTATACATTTGATGTATTTTTACTAAGCCTAGACCCTCATGTTAAAAAAAAAATTCTCTCTTTCATTTTTGTTTTAATTCATAGATAGACTTCTGTAGTAAAACAGAGTACTGGTTGTTTTACACTATTTTACATCAATTTTGAGANTTAAAAAAAAAAATTCTCTCTTTCATTTTTGTTTTAATTCATAGATAGACTTCTGTAGTAAAACAGAGTACTGGTTGTTTTACACTATTTTACATCAATTTTGAGATTTCTTTGCATTATTGAGCAGCACTTATGCTTTCTCACTTTAAATGCTTCTTTCCAATAGTTTATCTTACAGTTTTCATTGTTCATCAATTTGAAGTACATCTAATGAACTTACTATGATTGCTAATAGCTTTAAGGATTGAGTTATCTAGTAGCAGCTCTAGTGTTACAAGTACATTGATTCATTAGCCTCACTAAACTAACTCTTCACCCAAGTAGTAGTACTAATACCTCTATCTGCCTTTGCATATTGCCAAAGGAGTTGGAGAAATATTTCCATTGAAGTACTGGGTTGTCTTGTGAATTTAGTTGGACAAAAGTGAAATGTATACTGCTATAATTTATATTTCAAATTCACCCCTATGGATGAAAGTTCATAGGAAATAAACCTGGGCAATGTCAAGTTTGTGGTGACATCTATGAATTAGTATTGAACAAATTATTTTTGAAATATCCACAAATATAAGGATACTACACTTCTTGAATCTTAACAACCAAGTAAACTATTTATATGACATTGTTTAGAGCTTATTTAACTTCATGTTGAGGATTGGCCTGATGTTTAGCCAATGATAACCATCCCCTCTGGCTTGCACTTCTAAAAATATTTTGAACAATTCCACCTATACTCCCTTCATTGTGGATGGCACAAAAAACTTAGCTTAAGCAAGAGGTTATCTATGATTAATTCCTTAACTTTATCAATTACAAGCTTATTTGTTGAGTTCAATGAAAATTTTCTCCTTCAAATCTGGCCAAGGCTTCCACTCATGAGATTGCTGGTCAAAAAGATCCCCAACTTTTATGATACCTTTATTGGAAAGTTTCTTTGTCGAGAACCATGCAGATTTTGCTAAAACTACACAAGGGAATATCATAAGATGCAGTGGTAATTAAATGAGAGGCCTATTCAAAGCGAGTCCCTTTTCAAGATAAGGTGGTGCTTAATGGCTTCCTAGTATTTCTTTATGTTTTATGTGACAACAGTTCCTTGGATTTTTCCTTTAGTTGGGGTAAGAAGGATAGTTTGGAAAATTATTTTAGCCAATGGTGTTCCCACTCAAGATGTTGGTATGTAGATTATCTTTCCATCTCTCCTTGGAATCACCCATTAAAATCACAACGCCCAAGCTTGTAATAAATACCTAATCACATCGTGTTCACCCCACTCCTTAGGGCTATGGAAGAGACCCAATTTACTCAATGGAATCCTTTCTTGCATTGCAGGTTGGCCTAGAGACATTAGAAGTCTTTTATGATACTTCCTTATGAAGCACGATGACCCCAGTCCAATCATCTCTTTAAATATTTTTTTAGAGTAAATGACATATAATTACAATTGTCTTTCGAAGGCACAATTTCACTCCTAATTCTAGCAAGGAATGAATAGTAATTTTTTCAGGTGCTTTAGTGAAATTTTTTGTTCTAACATGATAACATATCAAATTGTTTCTTTCATAATAGTTTTAAGGTGGTGGTTCATATTCCATTTCCACCATTCTCTTATTTCCTTCACAATAATAAACTTGCCTAATGTAGTATGATGTGTTTATAGACAATTTTTCTTAGGTCTATTTGTATGATAGAGTTAACCTTACTTCTAGTAACTTGTGCAACTTTAACGTCAATGTACTATGAATGACGTAAACCTAGTAGCCCACACTATTTTAGCATTAGTGTACTATGAATGATAATTAGCCAAACACTAGACATAGTAAGGTTAACATTTTGTTAAAGTACAGAACACTAGAGCAAGGTGTTTTTCAAGGTGACCACTCACCTATGAATAAAAGTATGGGTGCTACCACTGCCAATTAATACAATTACTTTGTAGTGCTTGATGTACCCTATGAACTTCAATGTTTGGGCACAATTAGAAAATGGAGGTAGTGGTAGCACAATGAGAATTTAACTTCAATGTTTGAGCACAATTAGGGTTCAACTTGGTAGCTTTGGAGCAGTAGAGCTTAACAATGAGGAAAAAGTGATGAACATACCTATTAAGTGCGACAAAATTGCTATAGTAGCAATGGACAGTTCCGTCGCTAGTATAGCAAGTTCGTCATTTTTTTTTAAATATTGTCGTTCATCTCTATAGCGACGACCTCTTCGTCATTAAATCAACGAAAACTTCATCGCAAACACTTGTTTAAAAAAAAAAATTCTTCCTATCACTTTAGTGATGCACACCTCGTCGCTACACACATGGCATGGCATCGATAAAACAACGAAATTGTCGTCACAAAAAGTTTCTTTTTTTTTTAAAACATGATTTTCGTCACTATAGTGGTGCATTGTTCATCGTTATACCCACACAAATTTGTTGATGTCCATCACTAAAGTAATGCACATTCCATCGCAAATTTTTTTTTTTTTGAAAACAATTTTTCTTCCGTCGCTATAGCGATGCACAGTTCGTCACTATAACATGATATTTCATCGCTAAAGGGACTAACGATTAGTCGCAAAAAAATTTTAAACCTTAATTTTCGTCACTATAGCGACGGCCCTTAATGTTTTCGTCGGCAAATTATTGTCATAAGACCGTCTCAGTAGTTTCCAAAGTTTCATCGCTAGTGTGACATTTAACATTCGTCACAATTGCAATAAAGGTTTAAAGTGTTTCTATAGTGACAAAAAATTTCCCACGAAAAGAAGGGGTCATTTTAGTCGCTATAGCAACCCACTAGTGTTGCAAAAGCAACGAAATTCCGTGGCAAAAACTTCCTCATGTACTAGTGAGCCTATCCTCTAATGTGGCTGCAGCTTCATCATGCTACAAGAGAGTCCAAAATTCAGAACTATATGCATCCCTTTGCACCATATTTTTCTCCTTCAGATTTCCTAGTTCACACCTAGCTAGTGGGGGGCTTGTCTTCCACTTCATTGGAAAATTCAAATGATGAATTCAGATCTAATATTTCTTCTTCTTTTTGATATGATCCAAAATATTCCTTTTCCATATTATCTCCATTGACACCGTCACCCTTATTTGCACTAATTTTGTGATCCACAACAGAGAAACTAGGAGTGAATTTATCTCCCTCACAATTGGCCTTCCTCTTGTAGTCCTCATACGCAAGTGGAGAATTTTTGTCTTTCCATGGATTAGAGGGATGTAAACAAACATGAATTCTGAAAAAATCAGAACCTTCATCACACATATTCTTCATCTTATCCTCTTCTTGTACAGACACTATGGTGTCCTGTTCTTCCACCAAAATGTTTGCTTCACACCCAAGCGGTGTGGTTTTGCTTTCTTCTTCCTTATGTGGCTCCTGAGGTGACTATAACTCTGATTTGTAATCATATTTTGGATCTGATCTGAAATATATATCTTCAGACATAAATAATCTCACATATTGAGCAATGATTTGGACATCACCCACCAAGAATATTGAAGCGCATTCCTCTTCAACTTCTCCTCTTATACAACCACCTTGCAGTGATTTTCACTTCACCTCATTGATATTTTCTTTTCCTTGATCACTTGAAGAACTAATTGAGTCATGTCCCTTTTCCATGATTGAGAATGGTTTTGGGCCCTCATCCTCCTCTTCATATTTCCTATCCATAATATTTGGACCAACAGGCCCTTCTTCTTTTTCCTCATCATTACTTCCATTAGAAGCACTACATGTTTCTTCCTCTGGAAGGTTCATGACCTTCTCCTTCGAAGGATGATTTGTCAGTGGATCTTGCTTGTTAACCCAAAAAATCCCTCACTTAGCTCTACATGGCCTACACCACCCAAGGACACCCATGCATGACCCTTGTAACACCCCATTAGACCCCCACACCCTCAAAAAGTCTTAAAAATGAGTAAAAGGGTTTAAAAACCCCAAAAAGGAGCCTAAATAACTCTCCTAGGGGCTAAAGCCTCAAAAAAGGGGCTAAAACCCCTCAAAGGAGCCTAAAAACCTAAAAGGAACTAAATTTAGGGCAGAAGGGGCTAAAAGCCCAAAAAAGGGGCTAAAGCCCTGACCAAGGGCTTAAAACCCTAAAAGTCCCAAAAAAGATATAAAAGGAGGGCTAGGGGTCACTCTCAAACAACTCTTCCCTTGCATATTGTTATGCTTCCCGTGGATGCCTTGAGACCCTTTGTCTCTCAAGCCACCCACATCCCTCTCTCACCCACTCATCTTCTCCATTGAGTCATAGCTCCTCCATTGCTGAGTGATATAGATAGGTGTTCTTCTAGCCAGGGCATGGTGTCCCATTGCACCAAAGAAGAGGTATACCATTGTTTGTTCATGCTTTTGTTTTAGTATCTTAGTTGTTTTCTAACCCATATTTGCTTGTAGATTTGTTTATTAAATTGTTTTGCATGTTTATTGCAGTTCTTAATAGTTGTTTGCAGGTTCTCGGAGAAAATCCCTAATCTTGTTTGCAGAGGGGCTCATAGCCATTTCTTGTCCATCTTTTCTCCCTTTTTGTTCTATTTACTTTTCCTACATTTTTCTACATAGGAACCTATCCTTCCATCCTATAGACAAAAGGTAGCCACTTTTGCCCGTGTAGCAAGGAGAAATCCTTGCTACAGAACTGGCGACCATACCAGGTCAATCCCACAAGATCCCTGGTTCAGTTTTATTCAAATTTCAAGTTTTTCAATTTATTCCCTAGTTTTTTAAATTTCTTGTCAAATATAGCTTAGATCTAGTTTATTTTCAGTTTTTATTGTTGCTGAATCCTCTGCTAGGCAAATCCAAGTCAGTTTGGCCATTATACAAGTTACTATCGGCCGGATCTGACTTGGGATCAAAAAAACCCCAAATTTAGGGTAGGTCGCACTTATCGGGCCTAAACAGGGGATGAGGTCGCTCTTTTAAGCCTCACAAGAATGACCAAGTTTCCCTTTTACCCATGAAAGGTGTGACTTCACTCAGAACAATATACCACTTTGTCTGTGAAATCTGTGTGACTCCCTCGCCCGTTTCTGGAAAAAATTTGCGAACCCCTCGCCGAAATTGACCTGTAACTTGCTGTCTGTCAATCAGAAGTTAAATTTTAGTTTAATAAGGACTGTCAGTGTGGCTCAACCATCTCTGTCTAGCACAGTAGGTTAATTTTAGTTTCTATTACAATTTATTGCAATTTCCTGTACAAACAATTTGTAAATTCCAAACAAATTTTAATAGCTTAATGAATGTAGCTTAACTAAAATCAACAATAAAATTAACAATATTGCTCACCCTTCCTCCTCTACCCAGTCATCACCCTCTGGTGTATTCTGGGATACGACGAAGGGAAAGCTCATATAGTCCTAGGCCCTTCATTGAATATTGTTCTAAACCATTAAAAATGGATGACCTGGAAGGTAGAGGGGGTAGAGAAGGAGGGCTTCTCACGGTGCTAAGCGTCCTCCCTGTTGACCAACCTTTCATCCGGGAGGTGACCTATGGATCTACAAATGGGCTTAGTCCCATTGTGTTGAGATCCCAGCACCTTCTCTTGGTTGAAGAGGAATATAGGTGTAAGGTAGTCATCTAGTTAGGCCATCAACATTCAGGGTTAAAAACTGTATTTTTTTACAAATTTCTGATTATTCAATGCATGCAGAACAATGATATGAACTCTGCTACAATATGTTGAATTCATAAACCATTTGCAGCCACTTGATACTAGAAAGATAGAAAAAAAATACACCATACCAAGTAATCAACCCAACTCAATTCATGACGCTAAGAGAGCCTTAAAACTTATCAATTTACACTAAGTTCAAACAAATCTGTAGTCTTTGAGGACATAATTCCCTGACTGCTTCAACCATGGGAAGTACTTGGGTTCAGCCCAAAAAATCATTGTGAGGAGTACCACGGGAACCCCAAAGTAGCTGGCTGCTGAGAGGAATTGCCAAGTGAAACGGGCAACGACCCCCACCAATTGAGTAGAAACTCCTGTGAGGAAAAATCCAAGCATTGTATTTTGGCATTCTTAGTGGTCGAGTGACCACCTATAGCCAATAGGAAGCCATTGAAACTGGGATCCAAACATCATTCCCATTAGTTTGATAAACATCTAACACAATTGATCCTCCATGCTCTTCCTCATGCCTGAGAGGTGAACCACCACCATTAGAGACATTAAATCGACACCATCAAAACCATTCGCAGTGATCTCCCACACCATTATAAGGCCACACAGCATTTGATTCAGATTCAAACCCATACCAGTCTAAACCAGACCTCCATACTGCACCATCAATCCCCACGGTCGGTGCAAATTTGGATCCATTTTCTGGAATGACCACAGCAAGTGGACCCATGTCCACATCACAATCTGTCACCAATAACCCTGCAGGTGGCCCAAGCACAGTCATGCAAACTATCATCAGTCAGCTGCCACCACCCATAGTGACCAGCCAAGCTGGCCCACTTACAACACACGAGGGTAGTGGCATTTCCACACACACTGCCCCTCCTGCCACACAGGGGGCAGTGGACCATCCACTTACATTGCCCCTACTATCATGCATGGGGGCAATGTCCCCTCCACCCACACTATCCCTCCCACCACAATTGGGGGCTTTGACCCATCTACAATGGCACAAACCATACCCCCAATTATGCAGGTACATTATGCACCGAAAAACCCCACCACCATCCCTTCCCCATCTCACATCAACCTGGGGTCCAATCTTCCTTTCATGGCTCATATTAACTTGCATGATTTGGATTGATTGACAAACGACCCCATTCTCCATCAAGCTTTTTGGCCTCCAATGCCAACTAAGCTGCCATCAGACATCCCCAAGTTTGAAGGCAAGGCAGGGGAATGTCCCCAAAACCATATCATGACATTCCATCTATGGCACTCATCCAACAGCATCGTAGATGATTCCATTAGGCTGAGGCTATTCCAACACACCCTTATAGGTGCCGCAGCCAAATGGTACATTGAGCTACCACATGCCAAATATCCAGATTTCAACTCCTTAGCTTTCATGTTCCTACAGTATTTCCAACTCCCTGTTAGATATGATGAAGGGGTGGAGATCCTGTTATCATGTTTACAAAGCACTACGGCACATATAACCCACCACATCCATGAGTGGCAGCGACGTCGTAGCTTATGTAAAATCCAACTTGATGATAGGATCTTCTTGGATTGGTTCCTCAAGACCTTGCTCCTGCCCATAGCAAAGGATGTCGCATTCGAACATCCCCAATCCGAAGAGGAGGCCATACTGAAAGCCCAATAGTTTGACCTTATCTACGTCCAGTCTGGATATCTGTACACCATCATTCCATATGCCCCCTATCCAAACACCTCCTACCAGGATGCATTGGGGGCATCTCATGTTGCAGACGACATCGTAGGCTCGGTCTCCCAACAGCCACAACACCATCCCACACCACCTATCGTTACACCACAACCAAAAAACACTACTAGTGTTTCTTACCAAAATCAAACTCTAGACTATGCCAAAATGATGTCCCAATCTGCAGCAATAACTTCCTACGCACAAACTATGTCACCGCAGCAGGCTCAAGCCATGGCATGGCCAACATAGCAGTACGTGGGGCAAATACCCACATTTGTGGCACCACAACCAACCCAAATTTATTATGCACCACCGGTGCAAGCGGTTCAAGCGCCTGCCCTTGCTCAACCCACTCCGTTGGGAAAAGTATTTGCACAAAAAAACCATCCCAACCAGCCTGCCCCAACAATAAACAAGGGAAATTCTGTAATAATCGACCCTGGAACCAAGCCAATAACTAACCGTAGGGAGGAAGTCAACAACCAAATCCTCCCAATAATGCTGTAGCAAACCGACCCACCCAAAACGCCCCACGACCAAATGCTCCTAGATGCAATGCCCCGTTGCGCACAAACCAACCATGCACACTCTGTGAGGTCTATGGGCACTACACATTCGAATGTACCCTCATGGGTCACTCCAAGCAGGCCATTCAAAACGAGGTTCAACAAGCTTCCAATGCTGCAAATCAAACCCAACCCAACCCAGCACCGCAAGGACCTCCTCCTATGGTGCTTCAAAACCCACTACCTGTGTTAACCCAAAAAATCCCTGACTCAGCTCTACATGGCCTACACCACCCAAGGACACCCATGCATGACCCTCGTAACAGCCCATTAGACCCCCACACCCTCAAAAAGGATTAAAAATGAGTAAAAGGGCTTAAAAACCCCAAAAGGATCCTAAATAACTCTCCCAGGGGCTAAAGCCTCCAAAAAGGGGCTAAAACCCCTCAAAGGAGCCTAAAACCCTAAAAGGAACTAAATTTAGGGCAAAAGGGGGATAAAATCCCCAAAAAGGGGCTAAATCCCTAACCAAGGGCTTAAAACCCTAAAAGTCCCTAAAAAGCTATAAGAGGAGGGGTGGGGGTCACTCTCAAACAACTCTTCCCTTGTATATTGTTATGCTTCTCGTGGATGCCTTGAGACTCTTTGTCTCTCAAGCCACCCACATCCCTCTCTCACCCACTCATCTTCTCCATTGAGACATAGATCCTCCATTGCTGAGTGAGATAGAGAGGTGCTTCTTCCAGCCAGGGCATGGTGGCCCATTGCACCAAAGAAGAGGTATACCATTGTTTGTTCATGCTTTTGTTTTAGTAGCTTAGTTGTTTTCTAACCCATATTTGCTTGTAGATTTGTTTATTAAATTGTTTTGCAGGTTTATTGTTTTTCTTAATAGTTGTTTGTAGGTTCTTGGAGCAAAGCCCTAACCTTGTTTGCAGAGGGGCTCATGGCCATTTCTTATCCATCTTTTCTCCCTTTTTGTTATGTTTATTTTTCCTACATTTTTCCACATAGGAACCTATCCTTCCATCCTATAGATGAAAGGTAGCCATTCCTGCCCCTGTAGCAAGGAGAAATCCCTGCTACATTGCTTATCCAAGAAAGTTTATGAAACTTCACTCTCTGAAATAGTACTCATGTCACCAATTTTGGAATATCTTCTAGAATAACACCCAAACAATCTCATAATGGTTGGACCAATAGATGGCTCTACTGCATCTTCCCTTTTGGCTTCTTTTTCTTCTTCCTCACTCACATAGTTGGAACAACTTGGTTCCTCCATGGATGATTGGCTGGTATTGAAAGAATTATCATCCAAATCTTTGGGCCAGAATCCATACTGGAAATAAATATATTCCTTGAAAGTAATGTCTGCACAAATTTTCTTACCCAAGGCCAGATACTCCTTGTAGGATCTAGGCATGTTTTCACATGCTTCCATTATCTTTGTCAAGTCTTTCTTAGCCATTGGAAAATCGGATATGATCTCTTCTCCATATGATGGCCAATATTCTTCATCATATTCATGTTTTGTCAGGCCTCCATCAACATAGGGTATTTCTTATTCTTCATATTGTCTACAGTATTCTTCATACTGGTCATCATAGTCATCCTAGTCATCCTCATAGTATGGCATGGCTACAAATTTCTTCACTGGCAGATTTCTTTCCACAGGATGATCCAAGAAAAGATCTATGATAACACTGTAATATCCCTGATCTATTATACATATCAGAATATTTACTTTCTGCAATTTTAAATTAAATTTCCGCTATTACACTTGCAAACATTCAGTAGATTGCTGACTAGGAAATTAAGGTATTTTACTAGGATAAATTGCAAACAAAGGGAGTGGTCAGTGGGAATAAACCAAATATATTTCAGACAGATAATTTCCTCTTTCCTAACACATTTATATATGGCATCATTTAGTTTTCAGAATCCACTACGTGGAAACCTACTTCCACGCTTCTGGGCAACCAAACCGTGAAACTAGAAAGAGTAGTTCAATATTTTTCAACCAATGGATTTGGGAAACTTGTAGAAGGTTTTTCAAGCCTTAAGATAACATAAAAAATGTTTTTGGACATTTTTTAGCAGATCTGGAAGGTTATGGGGAATTTTGGAAGAACTTGAAGATTTTTGGCTATTTTGCCGAGTGGGATCCTGCGCAATGGAGGATCCAAAAACCCAATACATATTCAACAAATGTCTGATAAGGGATAATGGATGGATATTTATGTATTTTAGTGATATTCATCAACTTACATATTCAAAAATAATTGAGTATAACTCTCTAAAATTAAATAACAACTAGACTAGTCAAAATTAGCTAGTAATCTAGCAGGGGTGTGCGAATAAGATTGAATTTTGGAACAGAAACGTATCAGACCTGAAAATTTAATTTGAAACAGACTATTACATAATATTAAATCATATAAAACCATCCAAACTCATTCTCATGGGAAATAATCAGTTATTATTGCAGTAGGAGGCTCAAATCCCTCATTTTGATGACTAGTTGACCTTTTACATATAAAATTGAGTATGCAGACTTAAGGGATAGAAATATTTCTACTTGAAATATATAAATAAATTATTTATCAGTTGAAATATATCATATATTAAAATAATCACTTACCATTACATCAAGGGACTCACAATGATAGGCAGGAGGCCCAAAACATGACACGGGAAGGGCTGAGAGCATAGGTGAAGCATGGGTTTCACTGGATATCAACCTGAACGTGATGGAGGATGAAACATATTTCTGATATTACTTCAATGGATGAAATCAAGAACTACATACCCTCAATATAAGAGAAGAGGACTGAATGAGAGGGAAAGGGAAGGTCTGTGGCTCATCTCCCAGGGCTCTGAGGTGCATCACTTAGTAAATAATGCTCACATAGCATCAATAAATCAAATAATCAACCAAACTGAAGAAATGGGCTTGAATTATCCTTTAATAGCATTCTGGATGACCTGTTTAGAAATTCACTGGGCTTGGTGACCTGTGAGAATAGGTCACCCATGAGTGGACATACTTTCCTTATTTTGCTTTGTTTTGGCTTTCCTTCTTTTTCCTCTTTTTCTGACTTTCCTTCTTTTCTGAACTTTCCTGCTTTTCATACTTTCCTACTTTTCCTGTTTTATCCTGCTTTCTAGATTTATACTGCTTTTCCTGAAATATTCCTCTTTTCTCATTTTTGGCATCATTTTTGGACTCTAGTGCTTACTTGACTTCTACTCCAAGTAATTCCTCCAACATTATCCACTAGTTCGAATTGGTGGGCCAATTTCTCCATTTAGTCAGCATAACAAATAAAAATATTAATTGCACCAATAATATTAAATGCTCCATAATTATTTATTCCAAGTGGGTAGAAACTATGGATAAATTTAAATGCACACTCCTAATTAATTAATTGCCCCATCTTCCATACATTAATTATTTAATTCAATCTGTCACTAGGATCCATGGGGTTCGATCTGCTTCATGGTGTTGTCAAAATGGGAACATGACATTTGTATTTCATTTCTGTGTGCCTGTGTTGAGTTTTTCTTGAGTTATCTTGTATTGGGATTGTTTTTTATTTCCTTAGAACTCTATAGAAAATAAAAATTGATCTTTCATTTCCTTCATAGTTCAAAGAATTTTTTTTTCTTTGGTCTTTATTTTAGTTTATTTCAAAATTTTCCTTTGTTAAATATTAGTTTTATATAAAATAAAAAAGTAAAATAAAAACAAGTTTCATAACCTGTAAATAAACTTTTTTTTAGTCTTTGATTGGAAACGTTAATTAGATCTTTTTCTTCTTAGAGATTTGTTTTTCACTTTTGTTGGAAATATAGGAAACAAAATTCTAGTTTCAATTTTAGGCGTATGTTATTCAATTTATGCATTTGGGTAAAGAACCTATTACTCTCTCATAACTAGGGAATCCATTAAAAGAAAAAGTGAAATATTTGCATTTCATCCTGTGGAAATTGAACCAGGTGATAGATTAATTTTACTCACAACAATTAACAATTGATCATGCAAAATCACTCACAAAAGAGACTGAAAATTGGAGCTGAACACTAAAATGTATTAAATCAGTGTACAATAGCCAACCCTGTAATAACATAGGTTGCTGAATAAATAACATACATCAGGGATTCGAATGCATGAGGAGCAATTCGAATCTAGCATAAAGCAGGCTTACTAAAAATAAGCAAATTCCCCCATAGGTGTAAAAAGTTGATCCCAAATCTGTCATGGAGCTCACGAATTGGAAAAATGGCTTAAGCAAGCTAAAGAGTGGTGGAATGGTAGCTCATAAATGCTTTTTCATGGAGAAAATAGTGGAGCATGAAGAGGACAAAAAACTAGTTCACCTCTCCTAGTCTAGCTTTTCTATTTGCCTTAAAACACTGAAAAAGTAGGGAATAAAGCAGAAAAAACAGAAGGGCACCTAGGAGGCCAGGAATAAAGTAGATTTGATTCCTTATGCTTTCCCATGCACTACATGAGTCAAATGAGGCAATTTTTAACACTATGGATAGGTAAAAGACAACTTGCACAAGGTGGGACACATGAACTAGGCTAATAAGACAGAAATAATTAAATTAATGTCTAAATGGGTAAACTATGGGTTGATTATTCTAACACCCCCCCTTAAGCCTGACTTATGAGTAATATATCAGAAAATTATAGGGCCTAGCAACAAGGCTTAGTCACCCTTTACATACTGCATGTCCATTTAAACAAGGAAAGAGGAAAAACCAACTTGGGAAAATCCTCCCTTAAACATGGAATGTAAAACAAAATTGTAGAATCTTGTCTTCACTCATGCTTTCACAGCATGATCAGAAATCCCCAGCAGTGATTTGAGATTTCTTAAGGTCTCCTCACAAAATGCTTTGGTGAAGATATCAGCTACTTGTTCTGAAGATGAACAGAAGAGTAGGTGAATGGTGCCATCATGCACAAGTTCTCTGATGTAGTGCATATGGATCTCAATGTGTCTGGTTCTCTGCTTCTGAATTGGATATTTGTAGATTCAAATGGTACTCTGGTTATCATAGTAGATGGTATTTGAGTACTCTGGTTCAAAGCCACACTCTCCAAGTAAACCCTGCAACCATAAACATTGAGTTGTTGCATTAACAACTCCTCTGTACTATGCTTCTATAGATGAGAGTGCAATGGCACTCTGTTTCTTGCTTGATCAGCTGATTGGCCCTTCTGCAAGCATAAACACATATCTTGATATGTACTTTCTATCTGTGCTATCACCTTCCCAATCACTGTCAGTAAATCCAATCAAATCAAGATCAGAATTTGCTCTATAGAATATCCCATGTGTCCTTGTTCCCTGAACAAAGTTAAGGATCCTTTTGGCTGCTTTCCAATGGATCTCTTAAGGCTGATCCATGAATATAGAATCCACACTTACTGCATAACAAATATCAGGTCTATTATGTGTCAAATACAACAAACATCCAATCAATTGCCTATACAGTGTATTGTTTACCATAGGTGAAGAATCAGCTTCTTCCAGCTTCACTCCTGAAAGGAAAGGAGTTTAGCTTGCTTTGCAATCCTTCATTCTGAATTTTTTCAGCAAGTCCAAGGCATATTTGGACTGGTGCACCTTTATTCCATCTTTTTTTTGAGCAATCTCAAGCCCCAAAAATTGACTTAAGAGCCCCAAATTTGTCATGGAGAAGGCTTGGTTCATAGCTCCTTTTAAGGAAGCAATCTCAGCCTATGAGCTTCCTGTAATGAGGAGGTCATCAAAATATAACACAATGATCATTAATGAACCATTAAATAACTTCAAATAGACATTTGGATCTGATTTGCATCGAACAAAATTCAGTGATAGCAAGAAGCTATCGATCTTGGCATACCAAGCCCTAGGGGCTTGCTTTAGCCCATACAATGACTTTCTCAACCTGCACACAAGAGAAGGGTTAGTAGAAAAAACTTGAGGCTGCTGCATATATATCTCCTTAGTGATATCTCCATTCAGGAAGGCACATTTTACATCTATGTGATGTACCTCCCATTGCCTTGAGGCTGCAATGGCTAGAGCTAGCCTGATGGAATCCATCTTTGCCACTGGGGAAAAAGTATCATTGTAATCTATGCCATGAACATGTGAGTATCCCTTGGCTACCAATATGGCCTTGTACTTTAGTGGTGAACCATCAGCACCAAATTTGGTCTTATAGACCCACTTACACTGTACTAGTTTTCTCCCTGGGGGAAGATCCACTAGCTCCCATGTGTTGCTCTTCTGGAGTGAGCTGAACTCCTCCTTCATGGATGTTTGCCATATTGGATCTCCTGCTGCTTCTCCATATGTTTGAGGATCAGACTCCACCATCAAATAGCATTTTTCATCAAACATAGGATCCTTCATGCACAGACCACTCTCAAATTGAGATCTAGTCCTCCTTGAGTCATTGGGATCCCCAGCTAGCTCTCCTGCTGCATGTAGTGCCTTGGCTTCCCATTTTGTCCTTGTAGGGCTGTTAGGGTCTTCAATAAACTCATATCCATCAGAAAAATCAGAATCAGCATGTTCAACAAACTCTTTACTTACTTCTTGAGGTTTAGGTGGTGAAGAGGCTTCACCAACTTCCACTGCTGCAAGGGGTTCTTCTTCAAACTGAACACACCTTTCGATGAAGTCTTTATTTGTGCTCAAATTTATCAACTTGTACCCTTTTTAATCTTCAAAGTATCCAACAAGAAGACACTCTTGGCTTTGGGGCTGCAAATCCTTCCTCTTCTTTGTTGGGATTCTAGCCCAAGCCTTTGAGCCAAAAATCCTGAAATGGGTCACATCTAGCTTGTGCCCACTCCATGCTTCGAAGGGAGTCATGCCATAAAGCTGTTTGTGAGGAACCCTATTCTAAATATAGGCTGCATAGTTGATAGCTTTGGCCTAGTACTTTGGTGGCAAAGTTTTGGCCTCCATCATGCATGTTGCCATCTCCTTCAGTGATATGTTCTTCCTCTCAGCAACACCATTTTGTTGTGGTGTGTAAGGGATAGAATGCTGCATCTGAATACCTCCATCTGTACAATAATTAATAAACTCAAACTTGACATACTCACCACCATTGTCAGATCTGAGGGCCTTGATTTTCCTTCCATACTGGTTTTCAACCAAAGCCTTAAAGACTTTGAATAGGCCAAAACCTTCAGACTTGTGTTTCAGGAAGTGAACCCAGCAATACCTGGAAAAGTCATCAATGAAAGTCAATGCATATTTAGCCTAACTCATGGACATATGAGGGAATGGGCCAGCAACATCACTGTGGATCAGCTCAAGGGGTGCAGAGGTTCTCTCATGACTAGCTCTCTCAAATTTGTGCTCTAGGTGTTTTCCTAGGATACAACCTTGGCAGACTCCTTTGGAAAATTTTATCTTGGGCAACCCTATGACCATCTCTTTTTCACTAAGATTAGAAATATATGTGTAGTTTAGGTGGCCAAATATTTCATGCCAAAGCTTTCTTTCTTCATTATCATGAATCAAAAGAGCAGAGGGGTTTGAGTAAGGTAGGAAGTGTGAGAACATGTATACCTTTTGAGCATGATTCGCAACTCCTTTTGCAATGACTCTACCAGTTGAAATCTCTGTGATCTCAACTTCATCAGGGGAGAATATGACCTTCTTAGGAGACCCAGCATGGGTCATATGGTACACTGATAGTAGGTTAGAGGCAAGACCAGGCACATACAGCACATTGCTGAACTGACCATGATCAAGATCTATCCTTCCTTTACCTAAAATTTCAGTGAGAGAGTCATCTCCCATTACTATAGATGGTCCTTTCGACTTGTCCAGTGAGGAGAAGGCCTCCTTAGTCGAAACCATGTGTCTTGAAGCTCCAGAATCAATGATAAAACTGGGTGAGCTTGATGTGCCAGCAACTAGAGCATGAACTCTCTCTCTGTCATCTAAACTTGATCCTCCTTCTCTCTTCTTTGAGCTTTCTGGAAGGGAGATACCATTCTTCTCCAGGAGTTGGGTCAGCATGTCTATCTGCTTTTTCATACAAGAGCTTTTAGAGTGATTTCCCTTATTGCAGTATGTGCACTTGTTCATTTCACCTTTTTTTTTATTCTTCTGGTAGTTCTTCTTGGGACCTTTTGGATCCTCTGGAGACTGTTTCTTGTCTCTCTTTTGCTCAAGTGGATTTTTAGCTTTCTTTTTTCTTTTTGAATCCACCCTCGAATCTCCAGCAATCAAAGCTTGATATTTGGATGGTTTGATGGTGCCCATCATCACCAGCTTGTCCTATTCTTGTGTGAGAGATTCCATGAAATCTGCAAGGCTAGGCATCTTCCAGGTTCGAGCTGTCAGTTTTGTGGCATAGAAGGTCGAAACAAACACTGAATAATCAGGGCCCAGCTTCGAGAGGATGGCCAGTATGAGATGATCATCTTTCTTTTTGATACCACACTGTTTCAGCTGCAAAACTAGTGCTTCGAACTTGGAGAAATATAGCTGCAGGGATTCAAAGCTTGTTGGACTCAGAGAAATCAACTCATTTTCGATTTGATGTCCCCTCATCTCATCTGTCTTTCCAAAAATATCAGCAAGCTTCTCCCATACTTCATTCGGTGATGTCAATCCATCAAGATGGAAAAGGAGGTCTCTGGAAATACTCAGACACAGGAGGCCATAAGCCTCATACCTCCTGTTGTGCCATTTTATCTTCTCTGCAGCTGCATTGGGCTCTACTTCTGTTGCCATAGTCACCCTGTAGAGGCCTTTCACTCTCAACAGTATCTCCATCTCTGCTTTCCATTCAAAGAAATTGAAAGGAATCAAGGTAGTTTTATGTGATTGATCCATAGCTTAGAAAATCTGTCCCGGCTGTCAGTAGAAGGCTCTTAGTCACTGATGTCGAACCTGCAAAACAATTTTGAAGGAGAGATAACAATATAAAATGGCTTTGATACCATGTGGAAATTGATCCAGGTGATAGATTAATTTTACTCACAACAATTAACAATTGATCATGCAAAATCACTCACAAAAGAGACTGAAAATTGGAGCTGAACACTAAACTGTATTAAATCAATGTACAATATCCAAACTTGTAATAACATAGGTTTCTGAATAAATAACATGCATCAGGGATTCGAATGCATGAGGAGCAATTCGAATCTAGCATAAAGCAGGCTTACTAAAAATAAGCAAATCCCCCATAGGTGTAAAAAGTTGATCCCAAATCTATCATGGAGCTCACGAATTGGAAAAATGGCTTAGGAAATCTAAAGAGTGGTGGAATGGCATCTCATACATGCTTTTGCATGGAGAAAAGAGTGGAGGATGAAGAGGACAAAAAACTAGTTCACCTCACCTAGTCTAGCTTTTCTATTTTCCTTAAAACACTGAAAAAGCAGGGAATAAAGCAGAAAAAATAGAAGGGCGCCTAGGAGGCCAGGAATAAAGCAGATTTGATTCCTTATGCTTTTCCATGTGCTACATGAGTCAAATGAGGCAAGTTTGACCACTATGGATAGGTAAAAGACAACTTACACAAGGTGGGACACATGAACTAGGCTAATAAGACATAAATAATTAAATTAATGTCTAAATGGGTAAACTATGGGTTGATTATTCTAACACATCCTTGCATGGTTTTTGAGTCAACCTTTGCATGATATTTCCACTTAACCATTTCAGATAAAAATAAGCACTGGTTAGGATAGAAATTCTTAGCAAGAAGTGTGTGAGTTAGGTGAGAGACGTGTTTCGATGTTTTTAAGCATAGGAGCTATTGTTTATTACTTGTACTACATCCAGGGGACTATGTGGTTCTTTCTCATACTCATTGGTATATCGAACGACCTTTCATGTATTTTTATGGTATATAGAAAGGTACTTCATGTACTCTACAGTATATAGGAAGTCCCATTTTGTATGGTTGTGCATTAGACAACACTACTACGGATTCGAGCTCCCACATACCTTGTATATCAGAAGATGCAATTAGGATCCTAGAACCATATAAGAAAATCCCTTTGTCCATCCTATCATCACAATACACCGATAACAACACTTAAGGAGCCTATGCACATGCTTCCCAGGTAGATGAGTATACAAGAAAGTGTATGGTCCCAATCCTCCTTATCGCATATCACTGTTGACCCTATGGTATATCACAAGTTGTGATGGTTTGGAAATCCTGTGAGGATCCAAAAATTTTATCCACTACTTTCACATGTTCTCTTGTTGCTTTAGATTTATTAGTGTTTGTTTCCTATACAGTTAAAAGTCTTAAAGAGAGAGGTAGTTTTTCTACGTAGCTATGGTTATGCCTTTTGGGACTACTAACCAAAAGAACCCTTATCAAGGGAAACCTTTTTTATTACCTCAATTGGAAATGTTGTTCCTCCCGTCATGGCTACACTGAGTCTTCCTGGATTGACTATAGGAGTACCTATATGGTTATTCTTCAATTCAGTTATCCCAAGTGCACCGATTGTTTCAAATCCCAACTCTCCATCACAAGAGCATCAACATCATGTTGATCTTTCATGTTCTTCACTAGATGTGTCTTCTTCCCTTTCTCATTTTTTGCATGTTGAAAGTTGTGATGCTAGTAATCAGGTGGATAAGAGGAAGAAGAAAAGGAATATTAATAAGAATAAAGACAAACAAAAAACCAAAGCTCAACAAACTACTCCTCATAGTTTTGAGAGTGTTGATCTTCCCATGAAAACACCTCATAAGCCTACGTTCCCTTGCAGAATTTGCAAGGGTGTCCATCTTCTTCGGGGTTGTCATGGTCTGTCCCAAGATTTATAAGTATGGTCTAAGGCTTCCAAACAACCCATGTCATCATCCTCTGGTTAAGATTCGAAAATGTAAAGTCTGAAATATTTTCTTTTTATGTAAGGACATGCACCTTACTTACCTTTGGAATCGCATGGATGAAGCTTCAAAGTTGTAGGAATATATTATTGTTCCTCAGCAATAGCTTCAAAAAGGTTACCATAAGTTGTTCCTTTACCTCCCATTGGTTGATAAAGTTATCGATACAGTTCCATCCTCGGTTGATCCCACTCTTTCTTTAGAGAGTGAAGAACAAGTAGTTCATCCCACTCTTCCTTTGGAGAGTGAAGTTAAAGTGGTCGATTCGATGTCATCTCCACCCAATCCCACTATTTCATCTGAGAGTGTTAATACTAAAGTAGTCACTTTGACACAATATTCATCTCATCTTCTAGTTGATACTAAATTGAAACCCGCTAAATTTTTCATAGTCAGTTCAAATTGTTCTCGGCAAGGGGAAATCATGTTTGTTTCAACAAAACCCTCTCCAAGTACTGAGATTATTTTCATTGATTAAATTAATCTAACATAATATTGTCTGCCTTTGAGTGTTCCTTTCCATATATATGTGCAAGTTACTACTAAGAGTATACTCTGCACTATTATTGATGAAGGGGATTATGTTAGTATTATATCCTCAACTGCTTGGAAAGCTATAGGTTCTCCTCAAATTTTTCCAGCCACCGATCAAATACTATACTTTAATAGAATACCTATTGCACCTTTAGGGATCCTTCCTCACTTACCATGATTAATTTAGGAGGGAAAATTATCTGCATTGGTTTTATGGTAGTCCAAGTTCCCTTAGATTTTAATCTACTCCTTGGACGAGATTATGCTTTTTCCATCAAAGATGTAGTACTGTCCACACTATTTTGAGTGATGCATTTCCCCTATGATGGAAATATTGTGACCATTGATCATCTTCCCTTTGTTAAACCCAATAATTGTATGGTTGTTATTCATAAAAATTCCCTGAATTCCCCACATGTACTTGTGGTTCCTTCCCCTTCATCGTCCATGTCTCTCAACTATTGACATCATGTCGAAGTTCAATCATTTGTAAACCGATAGCTTCTTCCCATGATGGCAAATATTAGAGGGAATGTTTCCAATATTTGGACATCATATTGTATTTAATCCGCTAACTTCTTATGTAAGGGGTGTAACCTACCAACCTTTATACATCATGTTGGGTAATAATTGACTCTTGAGCATAGTTCATATTCTGTGTCAAGCTCATTAAAAAATGAAACAAATGAATTTTGAGCATAGTTTACTCCTGGTTTGAATATCGCTAAAAAATAAAACCTCCCTTGAGCATAGCTTATTCCTTTTCAATATCATTAAAAAATTAAATAGGTATTCTCAAGAATAATTATTTTTTGTTTCAAGCCTGTGTAAAAATGAAACGGGTCACCACAAATATATTTCTTTTATGTTTCAAGCTTGTGTAAAAATTAAACAAGTCATTATGAGTAGAGTTCCATTTTCATGTCAAGCTCATTAAAAAATGAAATGGATTCTTCCATTGTGTCAATTCTTTTAACTTTAACCTTCATTTCATGTACTTGTATCACTTGATCCTCTTTCTTCCTCTGTCTCTTGTCAACCTTTTCCTAGGAGTAACCCATAATTTAGTTGGATGAAGAAAAAAGTAGGTAGACGAAACAATTATTGGGGTAATGTATCCAACCTATTTACATTATGTTGGAGTTAATATACTTGACAGTTATACTGGGGGAAAGTACCAACCAATAGACATCATGTTGGGAAAACACCCATCAATGGGACTTATTTTCAGGATACTTTATTTTTAGTTTCGAGTTCTCTAAACCATGAAACAACATATTGAGAATAGTTCATATTCTATGTCAAGATCATTAAAAAATAAACCAAATACCCTGATCATTCTTCCAACTGATCTTCGAGCTCATTAAAAATAGTAAAATGGTGTTGATATTACTTTTTTACATTTTTTGTGCTCTGGTTAAAGCATGAAAAGTGGTTTTGAGCTTAGTTTATTTCTTTTTGATGCTCTAAATTCAAACATGAAAAAGGTTCTGAGCGCATTTGATACCATAGTCATGCTCATTAAAAACCATGAGAAAAAGTGTCGAGTCTACTTGTATCACTTTTTCAGACTTATAAAAAATTAATATGAAAAAAGAACCCCTCCTGCCCCAGAGTCATGTTTAATCTCTTTTCAGACTCTCTAAATAGGAAAATATCTCCAAGCGAACTTGTTTCTTTGACGCTTGTAAAATTATTTGAAAGGTCATCTATCCGGTGATAGTTTACCCCTTTTTTGGACTATTTAGACTCATTTATGAAAAAGGTACAATCTACTTTATCATAACTAGAAGATTTCTCCCATGTATCGTCTTACACTTTTTTCATACCTTAGGGACAAAATTTATGAAAAATACCACCTTAGAGTTTTCTTTAGTCATTTCGGATTCTCTAAACATGAAACGACACCTATTTTACCTTCTTTGGACTAAAATTAAGTGATGAAGGACCCTTTCTAGGACTGAACCCCTCCTTTCTTACATTCATAAAACATGTTATATTAGACTCATCCTATGATGAGTTATACCGAGCATTTGTTACCATTTTCAAGCTCGTTAAAAATCAAAGAGTTACTCATCCATCGTGATCGAGAAAGCAAGGGAATGGGAAAACATTCTTCATATGTATTGATGGCAGTTTTTAGTCACCCTTGAACATGGCACCTATCTACATTTCATTCAAACAGTTGGGTAATTAGATTTTCATCAAGTTGATCCACTTTCATGAGTCGTTTTACTCCTTTGATTCAATCCAAATAATGCATCATCTCATCTTTGCATTATGTCTAGTCTATGCCTTGTTGAGTCAGTGTTTCCAAGTCACTTGTCATGTTGTTCAATGTTCAAGGGGAGTCTTTACCATAAAATACCTATGCATTTACCTTACCTTCCTTTGAATCGATCATACATGAGTTAGTCCCATGCTTGTTCCATAATCAAAATCACTTCAAACTAATTTTGTTCCAAGTTTTGTGTTGATGATGGGGGAAACATCATAGTCCTCCTTCGACGATTCTATTCTCATCGATACCAGCACATCATCTAATAATTATTCTTAGAAACTGGTTAGTACCTTGAATCCTGCATGCCTCAATGGAAGGTTTCCTCACTTTCGACAGTAGGTTTCCATCATTAACCTCTAATTCAAATATTCCACTAATTGTTCGACTTCAACTCATCTATTCATATTTATGGGAATGTACTAGGGTACCTTGGGACTCATTGACATCAATGGTGATTTCCCTTGCACTTGCTAATGGTATACATCAATGACGGTAATAAGTGGTTTCTACCAAGTTTGACATCAGGAAATCTATTCACATGGATAGAATCCTACTATTTGGGATTGGGATGAAGACCTTGGGTATTTAGGCATTCACTTGAATATTTGCCTCTCCCCATGTTGCAATGGAGTATTTTGTGATTAAGTCACTGCATAGATCCATAATGTATTTTTGGTGGATATCCTCAACTTTGAGTCATGATGACATAGATCTACAGTGTATATTTGGTATCTATGTCCAAATTTGAGTCTTGTTTATCATGGATCTATAGTGTATGTTGGTAGCCATGATCTAGTCATTATACATGGAACTGCACTGTATTGGTCTAAAACCATGTTATGAGTCATTGGGATGATAAAATACTATACTATAAGAAAAATTCTGTGTTTTTTGTTGACATATTCCCAACCGATGGTTCTTTGCCTCAATCCTACATCCTTTATTTACCAAATCATTTCACCTATCATGTTACTCTAGCTTCATACTTTTGGGGGAAATATGTTACACAGAATTTTTCATCCTCACCATGACCATGAACCTTGTATAGTATTTTTTTGTCTCAATACCTAAAGTGATTGGCAAAACCTTTGTTGAATATAATCTCTAAAGTTTTTTCCTTTTTAAAAAACCTTATCTAGAGAGGATGACATGTGTTTCCTTCTATAAAAGTGCATCGGTGCATCTTGCACCATAATAGAGTGCATCGTCGATGCCTTTTGCATATGTATAAAGAGTGTCAGCCCCTATACAAAGGAAAAAATATATATTTTTGAGAATCCTATCGAAGGAGACCCTCGTGGAGGCTAATCCCTTCCTTATTGGATCGATCTCACTTGCTTCCACCTTGGCAGGATACCACCTCATCCCTTCTCCCTTGATTATCTCATCCCTTCCTCGTCTCCTTTCGCCTATAAATGAAGCTTCACCTCATGAGATAAGGGATTTAGAATGAGAGCAAGTAAATACTGAAGAAATTAAGCCATATCTATTTCTTTGTGGCTCTTCTTTGAGGAAATACTCCATTGGAAAAGACTCTCAACACCAAGGCTTTATGCTTCTAGTATTTTCCTCATTTTTTAATACAAAGTGTATTCCTTTCCCATAAACATTGTGTAATTCAAGTTTATTATCTTTCTCCTTGGTCATTGATATATATCGATTTGATTATCTTGTATGTTTCCATTTGTTTTTTGTTGTCTTTAATATTTGTGTAGGTTTCTCTATGTCAACTGATGTTAAAGATTCAAGCTAGCAGGGACAACCTTCAAAAAAAGGTAAGGTTTCATTCTATCCAAGTAATCTAATCAGGCCTAGGGAAAGGTTTTCATTATTATATGTGTTTTGTTCTATATCTATACCATCTAGACTAGGGAAACAAGTCGTGTCCTCATTGATTGAGAGTTTTCACTAACACCTACAAGAATGACAAGGGTTCCAATGGGGAAAGTTAAAGGCATACAAAGGAACCTTCTAAAACAACTATCACAAGAATTCCTTTGGATCCAATTTCATCCAAAGTAATTATTATCCATAAAGGAATTGAATCACTTAGGAACAATATCTTCTCCAAGATTGATCATCTCCACTTTGGCCATCATAAAATTTGGATGGGAGAAGAAGTTTTGCAAGAAACAATTCGTGGTTGTCATTGTGGAATATATGGATTTATATTCATGGATATTGGCTTGATTCATGCACCCATTCCTTCACATCCTTACATGAGAAGAACATAAAACAAGCATATTGGTGAGTTTGTATTTGTTTCCTTTGATGGCACTTTGGTTCCTCATAGGATGTTGGAGACTCATTGTCTCAATTTGGAAGTTGCATCGTACACTAGGGTAGAATAGTCATGGTATGATAAATTTCTTGAACATGAATTTGGAGTGATTAGGAAAATATATCTTGATATTATGCTTGAGCAAGGAAAGGTTGGTTCCTACATAAAGAGTATTTGGCCTACCTTTGTTTGGCCCTTTTCCAAAGATGTGACTGAAGTAAGTAGAGCCATTGGGTGTGATGCACCATGTAGAGGATCTCTCCATTTGATGGCAAATATGGTTGTCCAAGTTAGAAAAAGAGTTTCTTGTTGGGATGACCACACAAGAAAATTTCTCAAAGGAGTAAGGGAAGTGGTGATGTGATGCCCCATGTTTTCCTCCCTAGATTTTTCTCCATCACTTGTGATTGAGGATGATGCTATGGGAGTAGGCACAATATAATTGGATTTGATGAAGAATGAAAATCTCATTGCTTATGAGATAAAGTTGTTTTATCCCCATGAGACACATTATTTGATCCATAATAGGAAGATGCTAGCCATTGAGCATGCATTGGATAAGTATGGACCATACTCAAAGGTAAGCGAACTTGTGGCCAAGTTTGATCACAATAGTCCAAGGAAGATTTTGAGCAAGAGGAGATTGATTGCAAGCTTAATAAGGGGGTAATCTATTATGGAGGGGAGATTCATATGAATCTTGACCTAGTATTGGAGTATCATTTTGGAGGCAGTCCTCATGCTTCATCATACATATTTTCATTTTCCTAAGGACGAAAATTTTGGGAGGGGAGGATTGTACTATCCCCATTTTGGTAGTAGTCTGAAAACCCATTTCGTTTCCATGGGCAGGATAAAACTAAATAAATTAGTTAGGAATTAATTTTTTTTCTATGGTTATTAATTAAATTAAATTAAATATTTGATAAGTGATATAGTCCCTAGTGTAAATTTTTAATTATTAATAAATTGTGTGATGAGTGGAAATGCATAGGTGGCCCAGGAGGGTGCATAAGAGTTAGGTGGACCCAATTATCCACAAGGAATATGGAATAAAATTATTAAAAATTATTAAAGCGAAAAAAATTAGGAAAGAAATGAAAATCAGAAAAGTGGTAGAAATTACGAAATAAATGAAAATTGGGAAAAGATTCAAGTCTCCAATTCAGTCAAGGAGGGTGCATTGGATGATATAGTGGTCCATGTAAAATGCATATTATCCAAGAGGTATCTTATACAAGAAGATAGCAAAGCTTATAAAAATGGGTTGACCACACGCATTCACATTTTTTCCAGTATTGAATTTCGAAATTGAAGAGCACTGAGTTTTTCAAAGACTTGGGAGATGTGCCCCTTCTGTTCACCAAGGAATCAACTTGATATGAAGGAGAAGGAATCCATACACTCTTATTTATTTTTATTTCAGATTATTTCTTTAAGTTGCAGGTCCATTGGAAATACATATGAAAGTTGAAGCTTGAATAGTTCGAAATCTAAGAATGAGTTAGTTATTGTAACAAATGTTGTTGGTGGTCATCCATTATGGTGTGGAGATATAATTTTATCCCTATCATGCAATACATTCTCTTTTAAATAATGATTTTCAATTTTTTTATTTTAATGCTTCAGAATTTTGCATTTATTGTATTATTCCTCATATGCTCATTTGATGCTAGATTTTGACTAGTTTTTCAGTTTTGAATCCATAGACTATCTTATGCACTTCCAAATTTAGATATGAAGGTTGCTAGAGGAATATAATATAAATTTAAGATCATCCCAGCCACTATAAATTCAATTACTATCCTTCCATTTCATTTTGAAGTCGCTTGGAAATTGACTAGTTGAGTAGTCCTAGTCTTGTCATTTTCTTTCTAGCCTCCAATTTCTACCCAAATAAAGTCCTATATTTACTTAGTGTTTTTATAGAGGTTGGGTTTTATGTAAAATCCATCCATTTATAGTCTTCACTAGAATCATTTTGGTTCCACAAAATTCATGGGTCCATTTCCTTGATTTAGGTTTATATAGAATATCCTCAAGCCGTATCATATACAAAACACATATTTTTTGGGAAATTTGTTGAATTTTAGTTGTGTTTGATTCTTAGTTTTAAATTCCTAGCTTGAAACTAGTCAAAATTGAGTTAGCATGCCTGAATCTCCAATTAGGTACATTACAGATTTGCATATTACATGGTTTGGATTTGTTGGATATTCCTTAGTTGTGCTTCTTTTTAGTATGGATCCTCAACAAAGATATATATTTTGATAAGTTCGCGGTGGGAGGTTGCAACTAAAGGATAGCGAGGAATACATGTGTCAATACTTCAGGAAATAGGTCCCCTACCACATCAAGCATACCATTGAATCCCGAAGGATGTATATTTAGAGTATTAGGAGAAGTATTGGGACTTTTGGGAAGGAATTAGTTCATATTGTATTGTGAGGAACCTTCTAACTAATGTTCTGATGGAAAGTAATTATTCCAGGTCGTGACTCTCATAACAAGTAATCAACAATTAACTAACTTCAGGATGACATGGATAGAATGAAAATACAAATACATGACATTGTATATATCAACAATACCCCATTTTAGATGGAGATATAGGACGTAGAGAGCCCATGGGTCAACCACATCATGATTTCTTCAAATGAGAATTTACAAGTGTAATATTGTTTACAATATTTTTTCCTACTATATGCTTAAAGTTATTTCTTTCTTTGGAACAATTTCTTGTTTTATATTCAAAAATAATTTACTAATTTTGAGAATTTGGATAGTCTAATCACAGACCCAATTTTTCTCTCCAGGGAATATTCTCAGACATTAATTTTTTTAATGTTTTTTTATTACTTTGACAATCTTTAAGGAAACACGGTTTCCCTCTCTAGGGTGGGTTTTGAGACAGTTCAAAAAAACCATTACGCAATGTCCTCTTAAGCCATACTGAATTGAAATTGTTGATTGGCCTAGTTTCCATGGTGGCAGTCCAACCACAATGATTTTGTACTATATGTAATTTATCCAATAATAGAAGGTTTCACAGGTAGCTTAAAAATAAATATTTAAATTGGGAATCAATTTTACCTAATAAATTGATTAGAAGTTATATTTATAACAATATTTTTTTTTGTACTAGAGGAATAAAAAACTAGATGAAATTATGGTACTCACATGACACAGGGTCTAGGGATCCATTCTCACTACCACTATACCCCTAGGTGCACCCACACAGCCTACATGCATGGGGCATGGGTAAAACGAGGTTTGAACCTGTGACGTCACAAGGAGTGCCTTAACAGTACACTCTATCGCAAATTGGTCTAAAGCCGTGTAGCCAATTTATTTCAATATTTTATCTTGTATTTAGGAAAGTTATTTTATATGATGTGTGTGCAAGTCTAATAACTTATAAATAGTGGGAGATAAGGCACATCTAGATAAACAATACAAGAATCTCATTGGACAACCTTCGAAATAAGGTATGTTACTATACCTTTTAATGATTCCAAATCACAAATATTTATATTCTAGGAGAAGAATATTGATATTATTCACATCCAATATGTGATAGTTCAAACCCTATTTAACATGATAATTTTATCCATAACAAAACTAATGAATACACTAAGGAAAACTTGATTTTTCCTCATTAGTTTTTATGTGGTTGTTTCTAACCTTGTATATGGTACATAGGAGTGTACATTATTCAACCTTTGTATAATTTCCTATAGTTAATTAAGAAAGAAGATTATTTTTAGGTTTTTACATGTTTTGGCCTAATAATGAGGTTGAGGTGCACCTTTCTCCCTCAAGAAAAGAATCCAATGTTCCTTTCATTGTCGGAGAGTACATTCAAATTATCCTCCCCTGAAGGAAGGGTTCATCCAATGGTCCTTTCGTCTTGGATAGAATTTCTTGTGTCTTATGTGGTGTTTTGTTCATCAAATTTCCTTTTTCTATCATCTAGTTTTTATTTATTAGGTGTGTTATAGGTGTAGGGCCTACATTTAGTGAAGGTTGGAGAGGTTGATTATGTGTTTCCATAGTTAAATTGAATTTTAAGAGAAATAGGAGAATCTGTATATAGTAGCGTTGAACCTCGACATTTCGGGATGAGTAGCATAGCCCATTATCAAGAGGAGATACCAAAGAGTCTTGAGTGATTATAGAGCAGAGGTTGCTAATAAATAGTATTTAATTGTCCCATTTTTCCAAAAGATGCAGGTTATCTATATTAGAGAGTGTAGATTTTAAATATTTTAGAATTTAAATTATTTTGAATTTTCCATGTCTAGGTTAAAGTATATATTAAATAATTATTTTGAAAATTTCATGAATAGGTTAAATTATATTATTAATTAATTAGTATAGACTTATAATGATGATGTGCAATCTCTAAAGGGATAAATGAGAGTAAATACTAAATGTCCTAAGGTTCTAATTCTTTCAAATTCTTTCTTTCAACTAGGTTAATAATATGGGTTCAGGATCTACTCAATTTCCACCCATCGTCTCTATTTAGGCCGTTCAAGTGTTTTTATATTTCTATAGTCACATAGATTCTTCTTTTTGTGAAGTGATCCATGCTAAAAATGACCTTTGCATCCTTTATGCAAACATGGTGTTTATTGGATTTAAAGTGTTATGTTAGATTTGAATTCCTTGTGCTTTCATGAATAATGTCCTCTCTATGTTCTTTTAATCTTGTATTAACTGAGTGACCCATATCCCCAATGTATACTTTTCCACAGTCACATGGTATCAAATAAACACCTTTTGTTTTTCTCAGGTCTGTCGTGTCTTTTTTATGGTCTAGAATCCTACCTAAGAAAATTAGTGGACAGAATGAAACCCTAATTTTATGTTTACATGATATTCATGTTACTTTTCCAATGGTCTCTTGGATATAAGGGAGGCTAATTATTTTAAGAAAATCCTCATTTTTTTACTTTACATGTCTATCCTCATTAGAATTCTCAATGGTCTTATGGATTTGATTTTCATCCTAGCCATTCTCTTTGAAAACATCAACGAAATGTTCAAGTTCTTGAGATAAATGTGATGTGTCCAAGATTCACTTGGATTCAACTACTAGAGTATTAATAATACCCATTTTTTGGGCTAGATGATCACACAATAAGATTTGAACCCAAAATCTGACGACAAAATCCAACGACATCTGACGAAAAGTACTGTTTTGTCGGATTTCAATTTGAAATGACGAATTTTGATTAATTTTTTCTAAATGCTAGAATTCATCGTCGGACTTTCGACCCCATTGTCGTCATATTTTCGACCCCATTGTCGTCGGATTTTTTACCTCGTTGTCGTCATATATGCGACCTTATTTCGTCGTATTTGCGATGTATTTGGCATTTTTTTGCAACGGTAACTAGGTTAATATCGTTGGTTATTCGATGACAGTTGAATTTGAAAATATATAAATTACAGGAACATTTCGACATGTTTTCCATAGAAGCGATGGACGATTTGCAGAAATTATTTTACTCCTCGACAGACAGTTTGAGGAATTGTTTTATTCTTCGACGGACGGTTTGCAGAATTTTTTTATTTGTCAATGGAATGTTTGTGGGAATCATTTTATTCTTCGACAGATGGTTTGTATAAATTATTTGATTCTTCGACAAAGCACCGTTTCCAAAAATAGTGATGTGTGGACCTTGATTTTTTAATATTGTCGATAGTATTCATACAAGCTTTGTGTGACAAAATGTCAAATAGCAATAGTCGTGATCCAAACAAACAAAATGGACAATTTCTTACTAGACTGTGGGACGTAGCAAAAAGAAGGGGTGATGGGAAATGTTATTGTCCATGTAGTCAATGCAGGGGCTTTAAGAGGAGATTAATATTGATCACAAAAGCCACAAAACATTGTAGGGAACATGGGAACGCTGAGGGGGGGAATGAATATCGTGCATTTGTAATTTTAGCATTATAAAGTTTTTATATTTTTTGCTTTGGTAAATGTATGAATTATTTTAATATTTCCTATATTAACTTGTATCTATTGATGTATTCATGTAATTATAAAGGAAATAAATCCTACGACATATCGTCCAGTAGAGGAAGTGCTTTCAGAGTATTGAAGGAACATGGAGCTATGCTTAATGGAGAAAAAGTTAATGATCTTATTGAAGAAGATGATCATATTGATAACGTAGTTGAAGATCATGGTACAAATACATTGATCCATGATTCATTTAATGTTAAAATGGATGATGATCATGATCATGAAAATATTGATGACTTTGATGATGTTCACGATATACCTCTTCTTGAGAAGGCATATGAACCCCTTTATGAAGGCTCCAACACAAATCTTATCTGTGTTATATTTTTGGTAATGAACTTGAAGGTGATGAATGGTCTTTCAAGCATATCAATCACACGGATGTTAAGGTATGTAAAATAATCCATCACATATATATGATCGTGATAAAGGTTATCTTTGTTCCTCTAATAATTGTATTGTTAATTCATAATTCAAATTAATACGGATGAAATGTGTTTCATTAATATTATTTATATATTATATTAACTCTATTTTTATTTTTATTTGATGTAGCTTGATAGCTGAATTTTTGTTACCACCATCAACTATTTTACCTTGCACATATCGATATTTATCTTCCATCATGAAAGAGATTGGTATGCATTATGAACAATTCATGAATGCCCGATGAGCATGTTATATATTATAATCAGCATGAATTTGAAATAGAATGTCTGTAATGTCATATAAGTAGATATCGGACATATCAAGTAAAAAAAAAGGTGCCTCACAAGGTTCTTTGGTATATTCCCACCATTCCCTGTTTGCAACGATTGTTCAGGTGCAAAAACATGGCGTGATTTATGGATTAACATCCAACGAACAAAAGTCAAGATGACATTATTCAAATGCCTACATATGGTTCTACATTTAGAGAAATGGAGGAAAAGTGGCCTCACTTTAAAGAAGAAACCCGTAATCTTAGGATTTCTTTGGCACCAGATGGTGTTAATCCATTTGTAGAGATGAGATCCATTTACACGGTGTGGCCTATTTTTGTTATCAACATGTTGAGGCCTGGAAATTCATAGGCGACAACATAAAGGAATTCTCCCCAATCAACGTTCCCAACTAGCCCATTGATTGTTTGGTATAGGGAATCCATCCGGTTTTGCGGTCCGGCTACCGTAGGTCAAACACAAACAAAGGCTTTACTAGTTGCGGCCCGGTCCACCGGAATTTGTATTTTAACTTAAGAATGCTATGCAAGAATTCAAACTAAACATGCAGGGTGGTGAAGAATGCAGGGAGCAGCCACAATGTGATGCGCAGGTTCTTACCTCTCATCTTAGGCTCACCAACATTTGAATCACACATGCATCTATGACCTAACTATCTATATATCCCTATCTACTTATCCTCGGGGAGCCAACTTATATTTAATATATATGAGTAATGCCGATGTGCACACATGATAAAAGCAATTACAGATAGCTGACATTTACTTTTACAAGCATGAACAATGAAAGATATTTCCGCAACCAGATAACTAATTGTTTCATGATAAGCATGCATTACTCATGGTGGTTATTTCATAAAATAAATCAGAAATCATTTAAACAAGACATAGGTCATAAGTTAGAATGATCTCACGATTCATGGACACAATGCTGAAAAACAAAGTAGTTCATCTTTCAACTATCCATGGCAACACATTTGAAATCCCACCAATCTTCTTTCAACAGGAAAACTATAATTTCTATTGCAAACTGAAGTAGTTCTTCTTACAATATATCATCACCAGTCTTACTGGGGATAAAATCCCCTTATTCCTTCTACGCTTCCTACTTTTATACAAAAGGTCAAATTGGTTGGGCTGCCCAAAGTGACCTTTGGGATTCCCAAACTTTTTCTCTCCCAACGCTTCATTTCTCAAAAACTTTTACAAAAATATTAAATTATTACAAAGTTTGACCAGTCCTTTATGAAGAGGGTGCTGCCTGGCTATCTAAGAACTTCTTCCATGATGTTTCTTCAGTAGCAATGCCTTCAAAAGCGCATGGCTCTAGGAACTGAATGTTGATTTCAAACCTTTCAACTTGGTTCTTGATGGCCTCGATCCTTGCTGGGCTCAACCGAAGCTGATCTTCTAGAAATTGCATGCTAACGGCTGCGTGGCCTACCTCGTTCTTCAGTACTAGGTCATCAATGGCTCTAATCTGCTGAGTTCTGGCCTCTGCATCTTGATATCTTTTCTGTAATACTTCCATAAAGGCCTCATGGTTTGGGAACTCTTCAAGCCTATGCTCAGCCTCTGTTTGACATCGGTTGTATGTATTCAGGAGCCTTCTGAAATACTCTGATCATGCTCCCTGTGTCTTTTTTACAGCCTTCTTGAAGTCTTCTGCAGTACTGATGGCGAACTCTATCAGGTTGTGATCTCTATTGAGGGCTTGATGATCTTTTTCTGGTAGCCCTTCTGGAATCTCGGCATCATCTTTCGGCCTTGCCATTCTGGCACTCAAGACCACAAGCACTTCCTGAGATCGATCAGCGAAGTATGAGGAAGTTTCCATGATCTCTTCTAGCCTGTTGTCAATCTAAAGGACTTTGCACCTCTCTTCTTCCAGAGCAGTCTGCATTTGTAGCATTTTAGCCTTTTGGGCCAGGATATATTCTTTAAATGGCTGCAAATCGACTTGTTTTTCCTTGGCTACCTCCAGATCAGTAGTCAGAGAAGCTAGCTGCCCTTTCAGCTCTTGAACTTGTGAATCACTGGCCTCATAGATGACCTTCTGCTGCTCTTCCAGTTCTATCACCTTTACCAATAACTGCTCTTTATCACTCTTTAGACTTTGGGCTTCCTATTGTACGTTTTCTAGGGACTCTTGTGTTGTTCCCTTTGCTTGCATCTCCACTTGAAGGGTATAGACTTCACCTTTTGAGGATTCCAGTTCCCTTTGCATGTGCTCATATTTCCTCTTGAGTATATTACCTTCATCTCTTTCTTTTCTCAGTGTATCTTTTAGCTGAGTAGAGGTCTTCTTAAATGATTCTAGTTCAATCATCACCCTATTTATGTTATCCTCAGATGCATCAATCATGGCAGCCCCTGCTCTTATCGTGAACCTAGGAACCTTGTCCGTCCCTAGCATGACAGCAGTATCTGTGACCATCTTCCCTGATAGATCTTTCACTTCCACCTTCTTTTCTGTCCTCCTCATTATTCTTTTGGTGGCCCTGTCATAATAGACAGTGCTAAAGTCGGGAACTTCTTCTCCTTTTTTCTGAGTGAAAGGTATTAGCTGGAGAATAGCGGTCACAAGAGTGCTAGAAATAGGTACTTGAAGGATTTGTACCTTGAGGTTTGCCTCCTCCTGGGTCTTTCCTATTGATGTTTCAGCAATTGATTTTTGTGGTAGCTCTGTTTTTTCAGCCTCTTGCTTTTGGAGTTCTTCCTATAGCTTTCTTTTTGCTTCCTCAGCTGCCAGTCTGGCTGCCTCTTCTGTTTCCTTGGCTACCTCTTGTGCCTTTTCAGCTGCTTCTTGGGCAGCTTTTTTTTTTTTTTTCTTCTCCTTTCTGCAGCCATTCTACAGCTTCCTGTTCTAGCTTCTGGGCCTCTTCCTGTCTCCTCTTGGCCTCTTCTTCAGCTCTGGCCTGCTCAGCTCTGGCTTGATCAGCCCCTTTTCCACCCTTGGTGGGATTCTTAGGCTTAAACCTCCTTCTCAGAGCTATCAAGTTAGGGGCACTTCGAAAGACAGATTCTTCCTTGTCAAAGTGGTGAGTGTACTCAAAATGTACTTTATGTTCTTTACAGTTCTCTTCCATTCTACTGTGAGTATCATTCCTTAGAAAATTCATCTCACCGAAATGGAACTTCCCTAATTCTTCTATGAACTCCGCAGCTTGTTTTACCTTGGCAAATCTGTAGCTACCTAGTTTGAATGGCAGCGGAGGGTATGTAGCCTTCTTTTTCTCAAAAAGGTAATTCCCTATCCCATCAATGAATACCTGCCTGACTGCCTCTTTATGAATATCATAATCTGTTGCGTATTTGGGAAGCAGTAAGGGGCATTTTGTGCCACCAAACATTCTGATGTACATGCCATTCTCAGTCAGGAAATAGTCTGCATGCTCTTCTATTACCCGCATAGCCTCCTCTGACATACAGTCACACTCCTTCCGGAAGATGAGTGCATAGAGTGGCATGATGAATTGCTCGCAAACCTCCCTGTAGTGCCTATGGTACTGCTGAGCCCACAATGGTCTATAGGTGGCATACACAGGCATCCTTTCCCTGTCCCAGACACACTTGAGACTAGGGAAAGGTTGGTTGCATAGTATACAATCTACCAATATCGAGATCATGTAGAATTCATACTTTTTCTTGGCTTCTCCTCCCTGTGCTGCGGCCAAACAAGAAGAAAGACTGCTTGATACAAGGCTGGCCCAGTTAAAGATTGTTCCTTGGGTTGCTACCTGGAACATAATGGGTATCCATTCAAATTTGAAGAGTCTGCCATTAGCTCTCCCGAAGATCCTGTTAAGCATCAGGGCTATACATCTGTACGGAGCCCTCGAGCTTGCTGTGTCATATTCACCAAATGTTCTATACCGATAAAGTTTTCCCTGCAAGAGCATCTTCTTGAGGGTTTCCACCAGGTCCATTCTGATGTTATCTAGCCAACCATCAGATATAAATATTTAAGGTTCTGGCAGATGATAGGCCAACGCCACATACCCTGGGCTAAATGCAGCATAGCCCTGGCCTTCCACATTCCCTATGAGCATTGTGGTTGTATTCGTATGGGGTAGAATCCATCTAATCACCTCAGAACAAGGGAACAGCTCTGGTCTTGTAGCCACCTTCATGATGGCAGATTTTTCTATGTTTGCATATATGGGTTCTTCTTCAAGACCCATGTCAGGAACTTCCTTGCGGGAAATCAGTCTGTATATGTCACCCCATTTATACTCAGGCTCCACACCAGAAATACATTGGGTGTCTTCATATGTATATTCAGTCTTTGTGACGACCTCTACATCTGGTTGTTCTTTGACCATAGGGGCCTTCTTCTTCTGTCTTTTGGACATAGTGGGCTCGGCTTCTTCCTGCCATATATAACATTGTAGTATTGAGGCATTTAAGGTGCACACATTTACAATACAGAGTGCAACCCTTTATTTTATCTATGTACATCATGGAAGCAACTTAGTTGATGAAACTATAATATAAGTTTGCATAGTTGACTAATCAAATGCACACTACTTCGTGCTTCTGTCTATATGATGCAAAACATTTTGTATGATATTTACAACATCCATCAACCATCTTCAAAACAGCAATAAATTACATCCATATGCAAAGTGCCACTTTTATGTACTTAATGTGAAAGCAGGCAGAGAAACCAATGCATGTATGCACAATCCAACAATGCCCTAACTATCAGAACTATTAGCATAGAAGACTAAATACTGTGCAATACAGTGGGCAATCATCTTCGCAGTGTCGCTTCTCCTATTAAAACAATTCGCAATGCAAAAGTATGGATCTTTAAAAGCAAAGTGCAAATGTACTGTCCAACAAATCATCAATGTGGTCCACTGCCCAGCAAATGAAGAAACTGGTTATACATATAAAGATCATGCTAGCTGTCTAAAAACTTTAACCACAACGCTGCTCGTGGGGGGGGGGTTTACATCAATTCGAATATACGCTGTGGGATTTAACAACATTTTTCTATGTACGACGCTCTCATCGAACCCACTATCCATGCGATCCTCAAATCGCAAACTACTACAATGGTACAGCCTAGGGTTTCAGACAAATGACATACGCTGGACTGCGTGGGACGGCACGGGCAAGAAGTTGGAGTTCGAAACCGGGAAAACATACTGGGGAAAATTACCAGCGGAGGAACCATTGACAAATCACAAGCAAAACCCCATCAAAAATTCTCCCCTGACCTCATCATTATAAGGGAAACAATACGGCCGAGGTCGACAATTAATAAATACATGGGTTTTAAATGAAAAGAAAACAAATGCCCCTCCCTCCTAACCGCCATCAGTTAACCTACCGGAAAAAATCACTATGAAGGCGCAAAACATCGGGCGGGCAAGAGAAATTGACTATGGAAAACCAAAACAACAGTAGACCCTTGCACGTATGTAAACGGGGTTTTCCTAAACACCTAACCGCGGCATACAAATCTTGAAAGGAACAAAACATGGCAAGAAAGGCCTACCTGGTAGCGACCTGTAGCTGACGGGGCAAGGACGGTTGAGCTTCCAACTGACACCTAGATGCAAGCACCAGCACGATAGTCCATGGGGTTCGAGGGATCGATAGCACGGAGAGGATCATGATAGCTCGGGCCCAAAATAACAATACAATACCCCAACTCCTGTCCGCGTATATATAAAAAGAAACCGCACGTGCGAGGAGACCATAAATCGGGCGTCGGAGGGTTTTCATATCGGCAGTCGAGAATGATTTTCCCTCCGTAACGGCGGGCAGGTCCAACGTCTATCACACCGGGTATACGCATGGCAGGCACTAAGCGGCAGGTCGGCCATTGGACGGTTCTCTAATCAGGAGGTGAAAGCTCAGACTCATCCGCAACGGCGGGATAGAAGATGGCGAAAGCTTCCTATTTTGTTACACGAGTCGGACATCGGGAGGATTTCACATCAGATGGTGAGAGCTCACAAGCCTCCGCAACAACGGGATGAAATATCGAAAGATCATCCGATTTCTAATTAGACAAGTGTCCGCCGTAAATAAAAGATCGGCAATCGGAAGGTAAAAACTTCAAAACGGTCGCAACAACGGAAAACTCAAGGAAAACAACTTCTGATTTCAACAAGCTTCAAGTACATTTAATAGCAGCAATCTGGCTAGTTTCCAAAGGCATTCCAAGGTAGCAAGTAGAGAAACTCAGGCATTAAAACATTCTGAGAAATCATTGCATCAAAGTAGGGAAAAAACAAGCTAATTCATCAAAGGAGGGTCCCAAGAATTTCTTAAAATTTTGGGGAACTGTTGCAGGTGCAACAGTTGGCGACTACCTGGTGAACTCCAGATCTCTGAATTAACCTTTCCCCAGCTCAAGACTATCTGACTAAAATCAAAATCTTCTAGATGTCTGCATTCCTAAGCCAGCCCAAATTATGCATTAAGTTACTCAAATGAAGCCCATTCTTTCGGGAGAAGATAACATCAGCAGTGTTTTAGGTCTGAATAACTCTTTTGAGGCCAAGTATGTGAGGTTTATTTTGCGTGTCCTTAGGTAGTTTCCAGCCTGGACACCACAGGATTGTAACAGATAGTAAGCAGTATAATCCTTTTGTTCCTCATTCCCATGCCACTTTGCACTTTGGTGTTATTTGAATTTTTATTCCTTTGATATGAGTCCTCCTGCAGGCCTTTCTTACTGAATTTTAATTCAGGATCCTCTATCCCATAGTGTCCTTTTGTGTGAACAAGATACTTCATATTTTAATTCACGGATGGAGAGGATCATGTGGCCATTTTAGTATTTCATGCTTGTCAAGCTTTGTTTTGGTATGTCTTATTCCTTTCAGGAGTTTTGACTCTTGATAGCTTTTAGCTTTTCTGACATTATGGCATGGGATCATTTATATATGATATACTGTATTACTCTGCTTCCTTTCCATGGATCTTATGCTGTCACCCCCTTGGATGTTAAGATGTGAGGTGGATGGAGCCTCGAAATAGTATTCCAGACCTCTTTTACTTCTGATTTATTTACAGGGGTTAAGTGAGGCTTCAATGAATGCATGCCAGTTAGGAATATAGTTACTAGAAGACATTCTATGCTTTAAAGCACAGTCTTTCACTCAAGATTTTAGTTAATAAAGAACCCTGATGTTCCCATTGCAACCAAAAGTTTGCCTCTTTATTCAAACCCAAAAAGGAAAGAAAGCAAAGTACTAAAGGAAAACATCAGTAAAACAAATAACCAAAGAAAGAAAAAACATCAAAACATTAAAGCAAGAAACCCAGCACCTAGTAAAACAAACAATTTATTTATGTACAAAAGAAAAACAAAAGAAAACAAAAAATTTTCCCATTCCTGAAATTTTAAAACTAGAGGATTAAGGAATGAGCTGGATTTAGTCATGAGTTACCTAACCATGGCCCAATTCTGATGTTATTGAAATGGAACCCATATCTAAAATCCTGCAGTGATCACTTTCAGCCTGAGGGAATTGAAGGAGCTCAGGCTGAGTGTCCATCACAAGACTGGCCCTTTTTGAGGAATGATGTCTTAGCTTAAGTTCAGTCAGGTAGTTTCCCAAGATAGAATCAGCAGACTCATTTCCTTCTCCTAACTTAGTGACAGTATGCTTCATGTATGGCTCTCTCAGAATCTTTATTGGATTTGGGGTACCTTTGAGAGGTAACAACAGGTGGGACCAATCTAAAGAAAAATAACCTTTCAACCTAGCAGCCCAATCTCGGTTGAGAATGAGCCCATATCCTGTTGGTATGTCAGCCACCATAATATCAATGAATTGGCAGATCTTGTTGTTTGCAGCCAAACGAATGAGGACATTCTTCATTTCTCCTACCACCTTGACACCTGTGCGATCTAATTGTGTTACTTCACGAGGTGTGGACTCTAGCTGTCCATTAATATTTTTACAAATCTCAAGGGGCATCACATTCATTGCTGCTCCAGAGTCCATCAAGCAGTTATGCACATTATAATTCAATATTTCTAGAGTCAAGAGGAAAGGCGGGGTGTCAAGGTTTTCTTTCTAGCCTGGTTCTTGGTATTCTTCTCCTAGCTGATTATGAGTAGGTATATCCTTGGTTAGCTCATTAGTTTCATCAAAGTTTTCCCCACTACCACTTGTCTGTTCATCTACAAGTTCGACAGTCTCAATGATTTGCTCGGTCCTCTGGTTGGGGGTAATGTTCTTATGCGTTTTGCCTTCGTCCAACTTCTTAACATTCTCCTGCACCTTGTTAATTTTAGAAACCATTTCATTTTCTTGGTATATGACTCCCATGTCCTTTGTGATTGCAGATGTGCATTCAGATTTAGGAGTGTCATCTTCAATGTCAAATAGTGAAATACCACTCCATGAGAACATAGTATCATCCTCTGGTTTTCTTATGATCTGTTTCTCCTTTTCTTCCTCCCCACTGTCCTTAATCGATTTAGGGCCCAACAACTTGTTCATCACCAATGTCATTGAATGTAACCATTGAGGACACTTCTTCTCAGAATGAGGTTGTTGGTGAAAGGTACAGAAATTATCCCCTCCCACTTCTGTTATGTTTATTGATGCCGAATTAGGAGGAGGAACTTGCCATTGGTCGTTGTTTTCTCTTTTCGGATAGTGAGGATTATAATATTTCTGAATGTCTCTTTCCCTTTCCAGATCTATTATTCGGTTGGATAATTTCTGGATCATTTTTATCATTCCCTAATAATCATGTGGTTGATCTTCTCTACGTTTTGACAGTAGTGAGACTCTTTTGTCAACAGTCTTGTCTTCCAGTGAATCAGGATAATCTCCTACACTCTCACTTTCAGCCTCTACCCTTTCAGCCTCTTCATAAGTCTCTACCAGTGTGGGCTTGACTTTTATCTTGGCAAACATGGCCAGTTCAGGCCCCAGGGCTGAGGTGTAATATTCAATTAAAACCTTGTCTGAAGGTCTGTCCACTGCAGAAAAGTTTTCTAGGTACATTGAAAATATCTGAATGAAACTATGTACCTTTTCACTCTTCTCTTTTCTTAGCCTACCAAGACCATTCATCAATGAGGCATGTGTCTTCTGAGCTGTATATTTACTTCTGAAAACTCTTTCAAAGGTGTTCCAATCAGGAATGGAGTTTGCAGGCAGATTGAAATACCAAGATGTTGCTGCTCCTTTCAGAGTGTGCGGGAATAGCCTACAAACCACATCTTCATACTCCCCAGCCCTTAGCCCTTCTAATGCTAGGTAAAAGCTTTGGAGGTGATCATTGACAGCAATCCCTTCCTCAGGGTCAAACTTAGGCAAAAGCTTTTCAAAGGATTGAGGTATATTATGCAAAGGAGGTGTTAAGTTCAGAGGGGACCTAGCTCTCCATGCCGACAGAGGGTTGGCTTGATTACTATCCATGAGCAAAGGTGAATAGATAAGCCACTGGGAAAAACAATCCTTCAAGGATAGTACTGGAATCTGCAAATTTTCAAGTTAGGTTGCAAGCTTCGAAACATCTGCTGGTAGGATAGTCTCGGGGAATTAAGTTCCACGGCCAGCCATTTACTGGCGGCCCTCCTTCTAGTGCCAGAACTGTTGAGGCCTGGAAATTCGCAGGAGACAACAGAAAGGAATTCTCCCCAATCAACATTCCCAACTAGCCCATTGATTGTTTGGTATAGGGAATCCGTCTGGTTTTGCGGTCCGGCTACCGTAGGTCAAACACAAACAAAGGCTTTACCGGTTGCGGCCCGGTCCACCAGAATTTGTATTTTAACTTAAGAATGCTATGCAAGAATTCAAACTGAACATGCAGGGTGGTGAAGAATGCAGGGAGCAGCCACAATGTGATGCCCAGGTTCTTACCTCTTGTCTTAGGCTCACCAACATTTGAATCACACATGCATCTATGACCTAACTATCTATCTATCCCTATCTACCTATCCTCGGGGAGCCAACTTATATTTAATATATATGAGTAATGCCGATGTGCACACATGATAAAAGCAATTACAGATAGCTAACATTTACTTTTACAAGCATGGACAATGAAAGATATTTCCGCAACCAGATAACTAATTGTTTCATGATAAGCATGCATTACTCATGGTGGTTATTTCATAAAATAAATCAGAAATCATTTAAACAAGACATAGGTCATAAGTTAGAATGATCTCATGATTCATGGACACAATGCTGAAAAAAAAAGTAGTTCATCTTTCAACTATCCATGGCAACACATTTGAAATCCCACCGATCTTCTTTCAACAGGCAAACTGTAATTTCTATTGCAAACTAAAGTAGTTCTTCTTACAATATATCATCACCAGTCTTACTGGGGGAAAAAGCCCCTTATTCCTTCTATGCTTCCTACTTTTATACAAAAGGTCAAATTGGTTGGGCTGCCAAAAGTGACCTTTGGGCTTCCCAAACTTTTGCTCTCCCAACGCTTCATTTCTCAAAAACTTTTACAAAAATATTAAATTATTACAAGTTTTGACCAGTCCTTTATGAGGAGGGTGCCGCCTGGCTATCTAAGAACTTCTTCCATGCTGCTGCTTCAGTAGCAATGCCTTCAAAAGCGCATGGATCTAGGAACTGAATGTTGATTTCAAACCTTTCAACTTGGTTCTTGATGGCCTCGATCCTTGCTGGGCTCAACCGAAGATGATCTTCTAGAAACTGCATGGTAACGGCTACGTGGCCTACCTCGTTCTTCAGTATTAGGTCATCAATGGCTCTAATCTGCTGAGTTCTGGCCTTTGCATCTTGATATCTTTTCTGTAATACTTCTATAAAGGCCTCATGGTTTGGGAACTCTTCAAGCCTATGCTCAGCCTCTGTTTGACATCAGTTGTACATATTCAGGAGCCTTCTGAAATACTCTGAGCATGCTCCATGCATCTTTTTTACAGCCTTCTTGAAGTCTTCTGCAGTACTGATCATGAACTCTATCAAGTTGTGATCTCTATTGAGGGCTTGATGATATTTTTCTGGTAGCCCTTCTAGAATCTCAACATCATCTTCCGGCCTTGCCATTCTGGCACTCAAGACCTAAAGCACTTCCTGAGATCAATCAGCGAAGTATGAGGAAGTTTCCATGATCTCTTCTAGCATGTTGTCAATCTAAAGGACTTTGCACCTCTTTTCTTCCAGAGCAGTCTGCAGTTGTAGCATTTTAGCCTTTTGGGCTAGGATATATTATTTAAATGGCTGCAAATCGACTTGTTGTTCCTTGGCTGCCTCCAGATCAATAGTCAGAGAAGCTAGCTGCCCTTTCAGCTCTTGAACTTGTGAATCACTGGCCTCATAGATGACCTTCTGCTGCTCTTCCAGTTCTATCACCTTTGCCAATAACTGCTCTTTATCACTCTTTAGACTTTGGGCTTCCTGTTGTACGTTTTCTAGGGACTCTTGTGTTGTTCCCTTTGCTTGCATCTCCACTTGAAGGGTATAGACTTCACCTTTTGAGGATTCCAGTTCCCTTTGCATGTGCTTATATTTCCTCTTGAGTATATTACCTTCATCTCTTTCTTTTCTCAGTGTATCTTTTAGCTGAGCAGAGGTCTTCTTAACTGATTCTAGTTCAATCATCACCTTGTTTATGTTGTCCTCGGATGCATCAATCATGGCAGCCCTTGCTCTTAACGTGAACCTAGGAACCTTGTCCGTCCCTAGCATGACAGCGATATCTGTGACCATCTTCCCTGATAGATATTTCGCTTCCACCTTCTTTTATGTCCTCCTCATTATTCTTTTGGTGGCCCTATCATAATATATAGTGCTGAAGTCGGGAACTTCTTCTCCTTTTTTCTGAGTGAAAGGTATTAGCTGGAGCATAGGGGTCACAAGAGTGCTAGAAGTAGGTACTTGAAGGATTTGTACCTCGGGGTTTTCCTCCTCCTGGGTCTGTCCTGTTGATGTTTCAGCAATTGATTGTTGTGGTAGCTCTATTTTTTCAGCCTCCTGCTTTTGGAGTTCTTCCTCTAGCTTTCTTTTTGCTTCCTCAGCTGCCAGTCTGGCTGCCTCCTCTGTTTCTTTGGCTGCCTCTTATGCCTTTTTAGCTGCTTCTTCGGCAGCTTTTCTTTTTTCTTCTTCTCCTTTCTGTAGCCATTCTGCAGCTTCCTGTTCTAGCTTCTGGGCCTCTTCCTGTCTCCTCTTGGCCTCTTCTTCAGCTCTGGCCTGCTCAGCTCTGGCTTGCTCAACCTCTTTTCCACCCTTGGTGGGGTTCTTAGGCTTAAACCTCCTTCTCAGAGCTATCAAGTTAGGGGCGCTTCGGAAGACAGATTCTTCCTTGTCAAAGTGGTGAGTGTACTCAAAATGTACTTTATGTTCTTTACAGTGCTCTTCCATTCTACCGTGAGTATCATTCCTTCGAAAAGTCATCTCACCGAAATGGAACTTCCCCAATTCTTCTATGAACTCCGTAGCTTGTTTTACCTTGGAAAATCTGTAGCTACCTAGTTTGAATGGCAGCGGAGGATATGTAGCCTTCTTTTGCTCAAAAAGGTAATTCCCTATCCCATCAATGAATACCTGCCTGACTGCCTCTTTATGAATAACATAATCTGTTACGTATTTGGGAAGCAGTAAGGGGCATTTCGTGCCACCAAACATTCTGATGTACATGCCTTTCTCAATCAGGAAATAGTATGCATGCTTTTCTATTACCTGCATAGCCTCCTCTGACATACAGTCACACTCCTTCCAGAAGATGAGTGCGTAGAGTGGCATGATGAATTGCTCGCAGACCTCCCTGTAGTGGCTATGGTACTGCTGAGCCCACAATCGTCTATAGGCGGCATACACAGACATCCTTTCCCTGTCCCAGACACACTTGAGACCAGGGAAAGGTTGGTTGCACAGTATACAATCTACCAATATCGAGCTCATGTAGAATTCGGACTTTTTCTTGGCTTCTCCTCCCTATGCTGCGGCCAAACAAGAAGAAAGACTGCTTGATACAAGGTTGGCCCAGTTAAAGATTGTTCCTTGGGTTGCTATGTGGAACATAATGGGTATCCATTCAAATTTGAAGAGTCTGCCATTATCTCTCCCGAAGATCCTGTTAAGCATGAGGGCTATAAATCTATACGGAGCCCTCAAGCTTGCTATGTCATATTCACCGGATGTTCTGTACCGATAAAGTTTTCCCTGCAAGAGCATCTTCTTGAGGGTTTCCACTAGGTCCATTCTGATGTTATCTAGCCAAGCATTAGATATAAATATTTGAGGTTCTGGCAGATGATAGGCCAAAGCCACATACCCTGGGCTAAATGCAGCATAGCCCTGGCCTTCCACATTCGCTATGAGCATTGTGGTTGTATTTGTATGGGGTAGAATCCATCTAATCACCTCAGAACAAGGGAACAGCTCTGGTCTTGTAGCCACCTTCATGATGGCAGATTTTTCTATGTTTGCATATATGGGTTCTTCTTCAAGACCCATGTCAGGAACTTCCTTGTGGGAAATCAGTTTGTATATGTCACCCCATTTATACTCAGGCTCCACACCAGAAATACATTGGGTGTCTTCATATGTATATTCATTCTTTGTGACGACCTCTATATCTGGCTGTTCTTCGACCATAGGGACCTTCTTCTTCTGTCTTTTGGACATAGTGGGCTCGGCTTCTTCCTGCCATATATAACATTGTAGTATTGAGGCATTTAAGGTGCACACATTTACAAGACAGAGTGCAACCCTTTATTTTATCTATGTACATCATGGCAGCAACTTAGTTGATGAAACTATAATATAAGTTTGCATAGTTGACTAATCAAACGCACACTACTTCGTGCTTCTGTCTATATGATGCAAAACATTTTGTATGATATTTACAACATCCATCAACCATCTTCAAAACAACAATAAATTACATCCATATGCAAAGTGCCACTTTTATGTACTTAATGTGAAAGCAGGCAGAGAAACCAATGGATGTATGCACAATCCAACAATGCCCTAACTATCAGAACTATTAGCATAGAAGACTAAATACTGTGCAATACAGTGGGCAATCATCTTCACAGTGTCGCTTCTCCTATTAAAACAATTCGCAATGAAAAAGTATGGATCTTTAAAAGCAAAGTGCTAATGTACTGTCCAACAAATCATCAATGTGGTCCACTGCCCAGCAAATGAAGAAACTGGTTATACATATAAAGATCATGCTAGCTGTCTAAACACTTTGACCACAACGCTGTTCATGGGGGGGGGGATTACATCAATTCGAATATACGCTGCGGGATTTAACAACATTTTTCTGTGTACGACACTCTCATCGAACCCACTATCCATGCTATCCTCAAATCGCAAACTACTACAATGGCACAGCCTAGGGTTTCAGACAAATGATATACGCTGGACTGCACAGGACGGCGTGGGAAAGAAGTTGGAGTTCGAAACCGAGCAAACATACTAGGGAAACTGACCAGTGGAGGAACCATTGACAAATCACAAGCAAAACCCCATCAAAACTTCTCCCCTGACCTCATCATTATAAGGGAAAACCAGGTGCAGGCGGCATAATGGCCGCTTGCACTGTGTCTTCATCCACTGCGCGCGGGGAAAAACAATACGGTCAAGGTCGACAATTAATAAATACATGGGTTTTAAATGAAAAGAAAACAAACGCCCCTCCCTCCTAACCACCATCAGTTAACCTAACGAAAAAACTCACTATGAAGGCGCAAAACGCCGGGCGGACAAGAGAAATCGACTATGGCAAACCAAAACAACTGTAGACCCTTGCACGTATGTAAACGGGGTTTTCCTAAACACCTAAACGTAGCATACAAATATTGAAAGGAACAAAACACAGGCAGAATGTCCTACCTAGTAGCGACCTGTAGCTGACGGGGCGAGGACGGTTGAGCTTCCAATTGACACCTGGACGCAAGCACCAGCATGATAGTCCACGTGGTTCAAGGGATCGATAGCACAGAGAGGATCACGACAGCTCAGGCCCAAAATAACAATACAATACCCCAACTCCTATCCCCGTATATATAAAAAAAATCGCACGTGCGAGGAGACCATAAATCGGGTGTCGGAGGGTTTTCATATCGACAGTCGAGAATGATTTTCCCTCCACAACGGTAGGCGGGTCCAACGTCTATCACGCTAGGTATACACATGGTGGGCACTAATCGGTAGGTTGGCCATTGGACGGTTCTCTAATCAGGAGGTGAAAGCTCAGACTCATCCGCAACGGTGGGATAGAAGATGGCGAAAGCTTCCTATTTTGTTACACGCGTCGGACGTCGGGAGGATTTCACATCGGATGGCGAGAGCTCACAAGCCTCCGCAACAGCAGGATGAAAGATCAAAAGATCATCCGATTTCTAATTAGACAAGTGCCCACCGTAAATAAAAGATCGGCAATCGGAAGGTTCGGCAATCGGAAGGTAAAAACTTCAAAACGGCTGCAACGACGGAAAACTCAAGCAAAACACCTTCCGATTTCAACAAGCTTCAAGTACATTTAATAGCAGCAATCTGGCTAGTTTCCAAAGGCATTCCAAGGAAACAAGTAGAGAAACTCAGGCATTAAAACATTTTGAGAAATCATTGCATCAAGTAGGGAAAAAACAAGCTAATTCATCAAAGGAGGGTCCCAAGAATTTTTTAAAATTTTGGGGAACTGTTGCAGGTGCAACACAACAATAACATTCCTCCATGGTTGTCAATAAAGAGGGAGCACATAATGTTGTCGATGATTATTCCAGGTATATTGTGTCTACAATTGTTTTATATTTAATGTAGTTGTGGCATCTCATTTGTCGTATTTTGTTTCCTAATTTTATATATATATTATTTTACTGGATCTCATAATTATATATTGTATATGTACTTCAAATCAATCAGGTAAGTTCCAAGTTAAAGATATGAATCTATATATCAAACGTCTTATAGAAGAGCTACTAAAGTTATGTGTTACGGAGAAAACTTCCTATGGCTTGGGGTGTACCACAACAAACAAAGAAACCGCAGAAATCAATCCCTTCCCCGTATGCAAGAGAAATACAACATCTAACACTAAAGGATATCAAAACATACCTTATTTCGTGCAGTTGTAGTAGATCCCCTTTGATCTTTTTCCAATCCCACTTGCATTAGAAATTCACTCTCAACAACAGTAAACAAGGCAAGCATGCTATATGATATAGTGTTAGGCCTACCCTAGCATATATAATCAATGATACATAAGCAATTAAACACATCCATGGATTCAATATTCATTTAAATGCATATCATTGGATAGGAAAAGATATTTCTATTAAGTAAATCAAAGGTTACATAAGTGACAACCTCTGTCGGCATGTCTGTGAACCGTAGAAACTGAGTCCTCCACCTGGGCCTTCACCACCAGAATCCTCCATCTCTCGATAGCAAGCTCACAAGCAAAGGAAATCTTGGGAAGAACACAAAGTGCTCCAAGGGACAAATGGATGCAGACTCAAGTATATGCAAGCTACAACAACAATGGACTATAGTTTTCTTGACTTCAATTCCTCTTCTTCAATGTATCCAAAGGGTTCCTTATATAGTGCTTCAATGGGGTAATGGAAGGCCAAATCCTAGTGATCTTGAGGTGTATGGAAGGCCAAGAGACAAGTGACTCAGATCCACATCAAGGAAAACTCCAAAAATATTTGGCCTTTTGCACACATCCCGATGTATGTTGTTTTAGGGGTAATATCCATGTATATACGCAAGAAAGGGATTAAAAGTCGTGTACAGCAAATAATGAGTGTTTTTAGGGATGATCTTGGAAACATCAAAGGTACAAAAATAGTCCATGGGGTCCAAAGAGTCTACAAAGAGATAGGGAAGGCCATAAAAGTGTGATCAACCATGTGTGGTAAAATCAACTATAATAGATGCCCCCTAATGTGTGAGGTCAGAGGGGTAACATGATGGCTGAAAGACATTATAAATCCATCCCAGAAGTGGAGTGATGAAGAACCAGGTAGAAGAACCATCCATCCAACAGTATAATACAATAATCAAACTTTGCACATGACTGCAAATACATATAGCAGTCTCAGATACATAAGAGTACAATGGCCATGAATAGGCATGATATACAAACTGTGACATGTGTGGTCATCGCCACATATAATATACAATAGATCAGAATCTCCATGATGAAGATATAAAAAGGACCAAGATCCATGAAAGCTAAAGACATACCATGGATCAAGATCTCCATAATGGCTGAAGATATCTGACATACACTGGAATCAAGTCATGAGAGCTGAAATCTCATGAACAATGGCATGATCAAGGAGGTAGCATATATGAAATGCCACTAATCTACAAAGTCTTCTACACAAACCGCTACGAGTACATGTCCTACTATGTGAATAGAGGTGTCGAGGTCGAACCTAGTAGTCCGTCATTTGATTACCAGTCATTGATGTATACCATTAACAAATGCGAGATCACCCACCGATAATGAAAATGGGAATTGAGGTATTAGAGTGCAATCTAACAAGTGAAAATAAATGTGTTGAGGTCGAACACTTGGAAGAATCCATCAATCATGGGAAATTGATGTATTCCCAAAATTGTCGATGGCAAGAGAACCTACCACTAATGACTGTAAGTCTCAAGGCACTCAAATGACTCTAGACTCCTATCCTAGAATAAATGATCTGAATTCGATGGCTTGGAATCCGCTGGAAGAAGGGAACTAAGGAATCCCCCATCAACCAATACGAGGTACTCAACAATGTTGTATAATGTGGAAGGACTCGAACAAGATGTGCACGAACCAGTAATAGTACCGAAAATGGTCGACATGAAAATTCAAGACAACTGAGGAATGGCCAACTCAGGCTTCAACTTCCTTCGAACAAGAGAATAAAGGCAAATGGTGACTGAATGTAGGTAGCATAGACTCGATATACAAAACTGGGACATCTCTGTGACACATGAGGCATCAACAGAGGCTCCATAGGGATTGGAAGCTTAACCAGTCAGTGGAGATAAGCTCAAAGATATGAGTATAGCTCCTAAAGTCAAACTACTAACCCAACCAATGGATGTGATATATAGTGCTCTGTTTGAAGGAAAAATGACTCGACTGCTGCCAAAGATAACATCTTTTCCTGTCCGGCTTTTTGGTTTTTTGATTTTTTTTTGTGGACTTTTTAGATATTTTGAAAATCTTGAAAATGAATAAAAGTGCTTTATAGTTACAAATCTAGGAGGAGATGAGTGTCAAAGGGAAAACAAACTAGTTCCAAGTAGTGGGACATACCTATGCTCAATGCAAGGAAACATGTGCAGGATAACGACACTTGGGGCAAAGTCCCCTCCCAGTAAAAAATGGGGAATCAAGATGCAAAAGATATAGAAAATGGCTCTGCTTGGCTAGACATGAGACAAGCTTGAGCTATATGGCTGATAATCAAAGTCAGGGAAGCCGGCATAAGGCTCAGAAAGGCAAGCAAAACTCATGATAATTCAATTAGAACTTGACATATACAAGGGAGTCCTAGGGAAAATGCCAGCATAAAGGTCAAGAGGAGTATGAAGCTCTTGCTCAAAGTCATGGCGGTACTATACAAAGGACTCCCACACCCTAAAGGAAAAATGTTGGCATGGGCACCAAATGCAAAATAGGATCTAACTAGGGTACCCATGTATGGTAAAGCTCTACCATTCACAACATGTCACTTTTAAAAGCAGCAAGAAGGTTCTGTGACAAGATGGACTGGGTTCGGACCTAAGGTTAAAATGAAACGGTCATAAGGTTATGCAAAATGCAAATGGATGTGAAACCTAACCTATATGCCAGTTTAGAAATAATACCTACAGTAGGCACGAACGGATCAAAGCCATGGTCAAACCGCACTCAAAATGGACTCCTGCATCATCAAATTAGTTCAAATGGTCCAAAATGGTCAAAAACTATAGAAAGTGGGTACAAATTTCAAAAATTTTCTATAAATAGTTAAAAATTTAAAATTTTTCATATCATTTGAAATTTTTACCCAACATAGTGTATTTGAGCTCAGAACTTCAGAAGTGAATTCCGAGAGCATCATCCGGTGGAATCTCTTCCCATTTGATCCAGGTAGATTCTCATGCCCTCCTCTTCCAATTTCATGCATTTTTTTTTAATTTTCATGGTCCAATTTATTTTTTAAGTCATCCATATTTGTGCATTTTGGCCCACATGGAAATCGGGATTTTTTCCACATATAGGGCTTGCCATATGCAGAAAAAGCACCCAAACCCATGTACATACGCGGCTGTTTTGAGAATAGTAGCGTATAGGGACGCAAACAAGGTTTTCAAAGGAAAAAATTGATCAAAACTTTGGTTTCTTGTGCAGGATGGTGTTAGAGTGGAAGGAAAGAGAGCATGGTGATGTGGAGGAGGCTGTGCAAGGTGATCTTATGGCCCAACAAGCATTACGGGCATGTGGTTTATACAAGTTTTGATGTCTTGGCAGCCCTAGGGCCAAACCAAGACTACTCTAACTGCTGGTGGACTACTAGGATCCAAGAATCTGAGACATTTCATATTGACGGGATGCCTCTCAGCATTGAGGTTGAGGACATATACTTTATCACTAGTTTGTCTGAATGAGGGGAGATGGTGAATCTCTGATCTCATGGGCCATGAGGCGGGCTGACTATTGATGAGTACATATATGTACTACTTTCTGGAGATGAAAAAGATTGGGATTCAAATCCTGACAAACTCTATATAGATTCTGGGATTGAAGGCCACACTTTTGGCATTAGGCAGGATTGTCGGGTTAGCTTCACCCCACCATGCCTCGCAGCCAATGATGTTCTATGCAGTGGAGTGTATGAGACCTACAATGTATGACTGGAGTATGACGCTGTTGAGCAACATGAAACAACAGCTCAGTGACTGCAATATGGGTAGGGTGTGAAACTTTGGGTTCAGCAGCATACTAAGCACGTTCTTCTTTGAGCGAGTACCATAGCTAAGCCCTAGGGTGGACATTGTTCCACATGGAGTTCGAGATCCAGCCTAGCGACATTGGGAAAATTTTATGCGCAGACCGGGCGGAGGTAGGGTGGCTAACCCCTACCCAACAGACTTCTTTCCATGGTGGTGGAGACAGATCATTGCCATATATGACTACCCCTATGCAGGGATAGACTTCTGTAGAAATCCGTATATGCCGCTACCACCAGCAGTAGCTTATGGTGACATAGGTAAAGAATCCCAAACCCAATTTTTAAGTTTTGAATTATTTAATTTTTTTGTGTTTTTTGATATATTGACTCAAAAGACATATTTTTGGTGTGACGACACATAGTGACAATATGTCATGTGTATGTAGATGTAGGACCATGGTGGCCATAAGGCTTCCTTCATCATCGACAGAGGGGAAGAGGAGACGATATCATGGGTGTAGATGTGGAGCGGATGCTCCAAATAATCCACATGAACTTCGTTCGCTTGACACACAGGGTACCCATGGCGCAAGTTGAGGACTTACCTGAGGCCATGCAGCATCAAGTGGTTGGTGTACCATAATATAGTCGTAGTGCTATATCATGATTAGAACCCCCCTCCTCCTCAGGCTTAGAAACCTGAGTGTACTCATTTTTGTATGATCGTGTATTATATGTTGGTGGCTCGGAAGCCCCAATTTTGTATATGACACTTATGTATTATGACGTCAATTTTTGGATATTAATGAAATTTTTTTATGATGATCAATTTTATTTATATTTACATGTGTGTAAAATGTATGCTTGTGATATGCTTATGGTCTATGAAGAAAATGCCAATCTAACACATAGTTAGCATATGAGTCAGCAACTTCATTAAAAACTCTTGAAACATGAATGTATGTTATATTCTCAAATTGCCATTCTAGCAATCTCACATGTAAGAATCTTCGTAATAATGTCGGATCCCTAATACAATACAAGCCATTAAGCTGTGAAACCACTAACTACAAATCAAGATGTACCTCAAGAGAATGAACACCATGTGAAATGGCATCATGCAATAACTCAATGATGGCACTATATTCAGCAACATTGTTCAAAGAAGGCCATAAACATATGCCTCCTGAAGAAAATACTTGACCCATAGGAGCATAAATCACCCAAGCAGCCAAAGCTGAGTTTTGAGTGTGGCGAATAGCACCATCATCAAATCTTATGTAAACAGAAGACTCCATCAACATCTACCATAAGAAACGAAAGCTAATCAACAAACCCAATCACCATAAGAAAACCTAACTATGCAATGTAAAACTGTACAATAATATACAACAATCAACCTTGGTTGAAGATCATGCATAGTATTTTTTGACATAGAGCACATTTCTAGGCTCCACCAAGGCTGTCCCTTCATAATCAACCAGCTCATAAGCGCCTTTCTCTAAGACTCATTTAACCACGTAAGGACCATGCCACATGGGATTAAATTTCACTACCCCCAAGGGTTCCTTAGCTTGATCCCACAAAAGGACCAAGTCACCTTCATTAAACCTCCTTGGATGGACATACTTATTATACTAGACCTTGATGCAACTCTTGTTAACCTCTAGAGCCACTGAGGCATCTCGGTGCTGCTCATCAAGCTATTCTAAGTGGACCAAATGCTCTTCCAATGCAAAAGTGTCTAGTAAAAGCTCTACAGCTCGCTTCAGAGAAGGGATTTCACATTAAACCGGTAAAACTGACTCCGCCCCATGTACAAGCTGATATGGAGAGAAATTGGTGGCACTCTTAACCGCGGTTCTATATACCCACAAAGCAGGATACAACATAATATGCCAATTGTTCTTGCTTCATGTGATGGTTTATTGGATAATAGACTTAAGTGATTTATTCACTGCTTCAACTTGTCCATTTTCCTGAGGGTAGTAAGAAGATGAATGTTCTTGCTTATACCCTAACTTGGAAGCCAACTCTTCCATCATTTTATTCTGAAAGTGCCTTCCATGGTCAGTGATAAGCTCTTTCGAAATGCCAAACCGGGTGATAATCTAGTTGAACATGAAATGCATGGCTATCTCATCATCGGATTTAATTGTGGGCATATCCTCTGCCCATTTCGTGAAATAATCGACAGCCACAATAATGTGATGATTCCCCCCAGCTGAAGCTAGGTTTCAATCCATAAAGTCAAGCCCCCACTTGGTGAAAGGACCAGTGATGACAATAGGATGTAACAAGGATGGATGTGAGTGCATATTGCATTCAAACACCTGGCAAGGGTGGAACTTCTTGACCGCATTAACGCAACCTTTGAAGATGGATGGCCAAAAAATATCCTTCTCTCAAGATTTTTTGGGCTGTAGAAAGCCCAGATAAATGACCACCACACAACCCTCCATGGCAATCATTCAGCACAACCTTACCCTCATCATGGATTAAACAACGATGCAAAGTGGAATCTACCCCATGGCAGTACAAAGTGTTATCCACTATAAGGTAGTTCTTGGCTACATGACGTAATCGTCATCACTCATTCCGTGAAAGATGAGTAGGGACCTTCAATGTTTGAAAATATACAATGATATCTCTGTACCATGGGTCCAAAGTTAAGAAAAGGAAAATATGCTCATCGACAAACATATCCTCATAAACTTCCTCCTCCTCCAAACTTGGAAAATTGGATATGAGCTCCGCAAAGATCAATGATTTCTTCGATTTTGCCAAAACGAACTCGAGATCAAACTCTTGTAAAATGAAAATCAATTTATTGTATTTTCCCCCAATCATCCTTCTAGTGAGGACAAACTGAAATGGATTGATATGAGCTACGACCAAGGTTTGGCGAAGGAGAATGTAGTGTCTCCAATGTTGAACCGCATGAATGGTAACCAAGGCTAGATTCTCCACATGGGAACAGAAAAGTTCTGCATCTATAGGGCTTTGGCTCAAATAATATATGACATGTTCATGGAGCTCCTCATCCTCCTAAACCAAAACCATACCAATCGTCTCCATGGACGCGGCCACATAAATCAGGAAATCACAAATATACTCGGGTGGACTAAGCACGGGGGTCATTTCTAAGGCTCACTTAAGAGCATCAAAGGAATCATGGGGTCGCTCATCCTAGTAAAAAGGACTGTCCTTCTTCAAAATATGCATAAAGCCTTTATTCAAATTGGAAAAATTAACCACGAATCTCTGCAAGAAGTTTGCCATGCCTTGCAAACACTGAATATGTCTAATATTACACAGGGGAGACAATTGAAGTATTCCCTCAACCTATAAGGGATTGACTCTTATACCCTCCTTGGACACAATGAATCCTAGCAAGCGACCAACAATCATGCAAAAGATGCACTTATGAGTATTTAAACAAACCTAGTAATGATGACATTTTTCAAATACTAATCTCAAATGATATGGATGACACACTCTCAGATGAGAGTGGGCAGTGAGATCATCCAAATATACTTTGATAATTGGTTTGAGATCATGAAAAATTAAGGTCATAGCCTGCTCAAACGTAGCTCCATAATTTTTAATGCCGAAAGTCATCTTTCGATATGCAAAAGTACCCCAAGGACAAATAAATGCGGTCTTATGTTGATCCTTGGGCTTAATCTGAATCTGATTATATCCAGAAAAACTGTCCATAAAGAAAAATACCTCACTCCTGGCACACTCATCCAAAATCTTATCAATAAATGGTGTGGGGAAATTATCCTTAGGACATGCATGATTTAGGTCACAGAAATCATTGCATATACGGATTGCTCCCTGCTTCTTATCCACTAGAACAGGATTTGAAACCCACTTTGTCAAGGGAACGGGATAGATAAAACAATATTTCAATAGTTTTTCTATCTCAGCCTTAATGGCGGGTGCTTTTCTAGGATTCACAGCATGCAAATGTTGTCGAACCAGATTCGTATCTGGATAGGTTTTGATCTCATGTTCGACAATACAAGGGTCGATACCTGGCATCTCATCGTATGACCATGCAAATATGTCAAGAAAGTATTTAAACAATGCAGTATACTCCTTGATCTCATCAGGGGAACAATCCGCCCCAATGTAGACATTCTCAACCCTACCAAGATCACGAGAAATATTGATAGGAATAGTTGGTGACACATTAGCCATGTTTCCATTAGCCATCGGACTAGGAGAGCTTAATGGAACCATGGGGCTACCAATATTCTCGCTAAGAATCTCCCTAAAGTCATCACACTCCATACGATCAAGCTTAGGAAGAAAATATGATTGATGATGCAATTCCTCCCAAGGTTGCTCAACTCCCGACGTGGCCTCAAGGATAGCTTCATCCAATGGAAAAACATCAATGAGGCAATCATGTGAGTGAGATGAATCTACTGCCCATGCCGGCAGAACATAGGGTTCCTCCTCCTTTGTCTGTTAGAGGAAGGACTAGGCTCTGCAACCTGATCAATATTTTCTTGATAAGCCACCATCGTTGTAGGAAATATCACGTCAGTCTCAGTGGGCACACTCAAAGTACTCAGTGAAGGAAGAATCCAAGGATCTTCCATATGGGTAGTGCGAAAAGATACCGAATTCAATGAGGATGAAGCCCCACCAAAACTAGACCCCATCATAAAAATGGGCATTGGACAATTAAAGGTTCCCATAAGAGAAGAATACATACCTACGCCCACATTCCCAGTTGTTGGCTAAGAATGATCGATAATGGGTATAGAAGCTCTCGATGATGCATTGACACTCGGATTTTGGAACGACATTTGATCAATCGTAACAATCTTCCCATTAAATGAAAATCATATCACTTGAAAGAGGGAAGAATATATGGCTTGCATACTATACATCCAATTCCAACCCAACAAAAGATTGTATTCAAGGGGCGCATCAACCACCTCGACCTCGATCACGATGGTATTCCCTCCCAATTGGACCTTTAAGGAAGGAAGAATTCCCTGCGGCCGAAACGATCTACCATCAAAAGTTGTCAATATAGTAGTGGATTGAGACAACTCGAGAGAACCTAAGCCCTTCCAACAAGACAAAGGCATCATGGAAGTGGCATTTCCTTCATCAATGACAGTGCGCTTGACGGTGTTGTTAAGACACTCTACATGAATCAAAAGAGACACAAAGTAAGGCAAGCGAGGCTATACTCCCATGGTTTCAAATTTGATCATAGTGGAAGAGTTATCATCACTGACCCCAAGAGAAGATAACAAAGCTTTCCTATGCGGAGGACAACTCTGAAGCACTTCTAATGTGGAAATCGCACAAGGAGTCTAGCCTAAATCCTTGACAAATTAATAGTTCTAGGCAGCTCAGGTATTAGGATTGTTCCTTGAATGCGAGGTGGATCTTCAGGTATATCCATAGGATTTTTGATTTGCAAAGGGATCTCGGGTGGGGAAGGTTCTTTCCTAAGTTCTGGTTGAGTCACAACCTTAGTAGCACCCATCATGCTGATGCATCCATGACCACTAGTGGCCTCCAGTAGGTTTTGATTTCCACCCAATGTACAACTAGGATCAATGGTCCTCAAGTTCATAGTTTAATTGTTGGGTAAAGGATTAGTTAACACAGCTAGGCCCTGTGCTATGAACCTCGAGGAATCTTCCATACGAGGGAACATGTGAGTGAGATGGTCTTTCTTACACAATTTGCAAGGAAACTTCACCTTATGTTTATACTTCTTGTCCCCCCCAACATTAGCGCTCTTGTCATTGTTATTAGAATTTTTCGTTCTTATTCCCACCCTTACAATTATTTTTTCCTTTTTTCTTATTCCTTCCAGGCTGCTGGTTGCCTTTCGGGTTCGACATCTGCATGAAAAGTACATTCCCTGATTGGGTAGGTTGAGACGAAGCTGTAGCTTGTCCCAATGCAAACTGGTTTATTGACAATTGGCTCACTTGTTTCACAATCGAGTCCATAGGTTTGGTACTTGTACAGTCCACAATACCATCGGCATGTGACCCAGGATTGACCTTTGGGTCGAAATTGGACCTAGGAGCATTGGGTATAATCTCATACAAAAGTCCATATTGAACATAGATCAAATCCAACTCTTGTGCCCTAAAAATAGCGTGTTCCTCATTTTGAACTCCAAATGTTGAAACATCCTTTGCTATATAAGGTAATAAATATTTGAGGAATCACTCAAGAAGAAACTCTGGTGGTATAAAATCTTTGATTAATCGTTTCCCTCTACACCACTCTTGAATATGATCCAAAATGTGTGTGGCTTTATCTTGCCGAAAGGTCAACAAGAGTTCGGTACCAACGTTGTAACGTATAGGTAGCTAGAAATGATTAAGGAAAGTCAACACAAGATCATCAAATGTAACATAATCCCCCCCCCCCCCCCCTGGTAACTCTATATACCATTTTGCTGCAAGACCCATTAGGGTGCGTTGAAATAGCCTCAAATGAATGTAATCATCATGTAAGGAATTGGAAGAGCACCAATGGTGGAAAGTGGTGACATGCTCACCAAGATCTTCACCAAATTTACCTTCGAACTTGGGAATGTCTGAAGGAAGCTTGTTAGGGACAGCCGACCATGATGGGTTATGATACATAGGATCATTCATCAATCTCGACAAGTTAGGCAAGTTCAAAGTTGCAAGGAAAGGGAGCCTAGGTTGAGCCGGTCGATTCCATGCTCCCTGGTAGTTTTGATTCGTGTAAGGTTGATTGATATAAATACCATGACCTTGGCCATAATAACCTCCTCCCATTTGACCCATGTAGGGTTGCATGGAAGCATTATGATGTGGGGTGCCTTGATTATGAGGTGCTACAAATACATAATTGGAAGAGTAAGCAGGTTGTTGATACCCATACCCATATGGTTGATAGTTTGTCCATAGTGTGGTCCATAAGAATGTCCATGAGAAGCTTCATAAGGTGTTCCATGGGATGTACCATGAGAATTTCCATATTTAAGGGTATGGGAAGCTCTAGAAGCTGGAACATGAGACGATCCAGAAATAGGTACATGACCTACTGAAAAATAGGAGGTACTTGACTTTGAGATACTACCGTGCGATCAGTCACAGAATGAACATGGTTAGTAGCAACATTCTGGCGTGAAGGCCCACATGAACTAGGAGGAGGATGAGTCGGTTAAATGCATTCGAAGGAATAGGGTTTTAGGACAAAGGGACATGTAAAGGAATGTAAGTGGTGTTCCCAATGTTCACTTGTCTCAGTTCTAGTATCTACATAGGATTACTAACACTAGGTCTAGGATGAACATGTGAAGTTTCCTCCACCACAGGGATGGAGGGTGCAATGTGACTACTGCCATGAAATCTCTCCACATGGAAAGGAATGGGAGTGCCCCTAGGCGTAGTTTTAGGACCAACTTCTGACTCAACACGATGTGCCAAATCGGGTGCAGGGATATCAGACATGGCATATCTAACATGACTAGTGCTTACGGGTTCATGGTGAGTCTCATCGCCCGAAAACCAATATCGACGACCTGTGAATGAGGGATCATAACCAAATTGTGAAGGTTTTTCATGTGAAGCATAATATGTACCAATAGGATCTTCCTCCCTAACCTCATGAGTTGTAGAAAACATCTTTGGAATCACATCCTCATGATATCCCATGGTGTGTCAATCAAAGTGAGAAGTAGTCCACCCGGACTGTCTGGTTCACTCTCCCAAAGGAGGAGGAGACATGGAAGGTGGAATCCCTGCTAAATGAAGAGAATGATAGGGTGTCGTGCCCGAATCCACAATGACTCAAAAAATAAAAAGACTTGATCTAATTACGCAAACCCTAGGAAAACTAGCATGCACAGAGCATACACCTATAAAATGTAAAGCCAAATCACAAGCAAACAAGGGTAGGATATGTGATTTCCAAAATGAAGCAGGTATGTCTCACCTAGGAGAGGCTTGAGACTCCCATACACAACAAGCAGAGGTTTGTAACCAATTATAATATCCCTCAGCTTCAACGCATATAGCGACTATGCTGTCCGACCCCTACCTGGCCATGACACCTGCAGAATAACCTCTGCAAATACACCCTCGATAACCTAGGTAAGGGAACTAAGGTCACCTTGATATAATCAATGCTCAGGAAAATATACATAGGTGGGATTGACCGTATGGACAGGGTAGCAAAGCCCAAAACTCTCAAAAGATCCCCTAGATACGAATACAATCCTGGAAATATCTCCAGTGCTACTCAGTTACAACCAGGGGTCATCCCAATCATAACAGCTCACACAGCCTCGTGCTTAATTCCCTTGTAAGAGGAGGATCCTAAGAACACTAATTATATAAAGGATTTCACACTCTCACCTGGACAAACACCTAATTTTTTTGTTTAGTGGTCTTGGAGAATTGACTCACAATGAACTATTCCAAGACCCTAAAACCTAGTCTTGTTGGTGCACCCTAAAAAAGAAAAGAGTGTAATTAATTTTATTATGTGTTGATTTTAGTTGGATTTATTACTCAAAGGGTAAATGGTCATGCAACTAATGATGTTATGACACAACAAGAAGTAAAATGCACAACTAACAATCAATGCAAATGCACTGTGTCGAATGAAAAACAGGGTATGCTACTACGTGAAGTGCAAAATTTTTCCTTCAAATGTATATGCAATCATTTCCTATATGAATATCTGACTAATATTCACCAAGAAAACCTTATGCAAGTACCATGCTAAATGCAAAATGCAAACAATGCATAACAATGCAACAAAGCAAAATGTTTTTGTATTTTTGAATTAAATGAGATAAAAAGCAAAAGTATGACTCTACAACCCTCAGAATTTGTAAGCACTCACAGAAAATATCTAAGCAAAGCACCAAGGTAAAAGAGACCTAATGCACTAATCCCAAAACAAAAAATAGAAAATGAAATGATGAGAACCTTTTTTCAAAAATTAGCTCAAAAAGAGTCTCTGGTCAGAAACAGAGGGGAGATACCAACTCTATAAGCAACAAAGAAGACTCAGCAATCACCCAAAATCACCTAGAAACGCTTAATATTCCCAAAAAATCAAGGCATACGCGACTGTTCTCAGTAAACCTGTGTACATACGTGATTTTTCCAGGTAAACCCAAGTGTATACACGACTATGAAAGCAAAACTCACGTATAGGGAGAAAAAGATAGAAAAATAAGGTAAATGGACAAACTGAGACAAAATTTACTTCTCTAGGATACTACTGGGTAATCATGCCCCTAGACCTGACACAAAAACAGAAAAATCAGAGCAAGAAAAGCAAATTGAGTGTCGAAAACCCCCAAATAAAAACAACTAGGAACCTCCCCAGTATGGTCGCCAATTCTGCTACAGAGAAAACTTCGTATGACTTGGGGTGTACCACAAAAGACAAAGAAACCGCAGAAATCAATCCCTTCCCTATATGCAAGAGAAATACAACATCTAACACTAAAGGATCTCGAAACATACCTTATTTCGGACAGTTGTAGTAGATCCCCATTGAGCTTTTTCCAATCCCGCTTGTGTTAGCAATTCACTCTCAACAACAATAAACAAGGAAAGCATGTTGTATGATATAATGTTAGGCCTAATATAGCATATATAATCAATGATACATAAGAAATTAAACACATCCATGGATTCAATATTCATTTAAATGCATATCATTGGATAGGAAAAGATATTTCTATTAAGTAAATCAAAGGTTACATAAGTGACAACCTCTGTCGGCATGTCTGTGAACCGTAGAAACTGATTCCTCCACCTGGGCCTTCACCACCAGAATCCTCCATCTCTCGATAGCAAGCTCACAAGCAAAGGAAATCTTGGGAAGAACACAAAGTGCTCCAAGGGACAAATGGATGCAGACTCAAGTATATGCAAGCTACAACAACAATGGACTATAGTTTTCTTGACTTCAATTCCTCTTCTTCAATGTATCCAAAGGGTTCCTTATATAGTGCTTCAATGGGGTAATGGAAGGTCAAATCCGAGTGATCTAGAGGAATATGGAAGGCCAAGAGACAAGTGACTCGGATCCACATCAAGGAAAACTCCAAAACTATTTGGCCTTTTGCACACATCCTGATGTACGCAGGTTTAGGGGTAATATCCACATATATACGCAAGAAAGGAATTAAAATTTATGTACAACAAATAATTAGTGTTTTTAGGGATGATCTTGGAAACATCAAAGGTACAAAAATATTCCATGGGGTCCAAAGAGTCTGCAGAGGGACAGGGAAGGCCATAAAAGTGTGATCAACCATGTGTGGTAAAATCAGCTATAACAATTTTTTTATATTTAATGTATTTGTGGCATCTCATTTGTCGTATTTTGTTTCCTAATTTTATATATATATATATATATATATATATATATATATATATATTATTTTACTAGATCTCATAATTATATATTGTATATGTACTTCAAATCAATCAGGTAAGTTCCAAGTTAAAGATACGAATCTATATATCAAACCTCTTATAAAATAGCTACTAAAGTTATGGAATGGCATCAGTATGTATGACGTATCTATACCAATAAGACAAAGGAAATTTCAATTCCATTCAATGCTTTTATGGATAATACACGATTCCCAATGGTTAACCTATTTTTGTGATTTTTATTTTTAAGTTCTACTTTAATTGCATTTAAATTTATGAACTAGTTAATATAGTACTATGCACGCATGTTTTTATAAATATTCCGTTCATTTTATATATAATTATAATTGACATAGATATTCCATATCTATATGTAGGTCTTCAAACAAAGGGAAAATTTGCATTTCCAGTTTGTGGTCCTAAGATCAAATCTCGTCACTCAAAAAGCTTAGGAAAGGAGGTGTTTGATGAGTATAGGAACTTCCTCTCTAAAAATCACAGGTATTGAACAACCGAAAAAAATATATTCAATGGGAAGCAAGATACTACATTAAAACCACATAAAATGACACCTCACATTTGGAAGTTGCAATATAATAGAAATGGTCAAGCTGGTATGTATGGATCATTGTATATGAATTGTTATGTATTTTTTTATTGTGTGTTGTTTACTGTAGTGGCCGTAATTGATTTCTGTATTTTCTTTATAAATTATGATTCATGATGTTGTTGTGATCACGAAGGCATTAATGGGCTTCCACGAGGAATGAAAATTTATCCTAAACAATTCACTAGGTTTCCCTACTATGAGCACCTACAAATCACTCATATGTTTAATACAATGCATATTGGAAAGAATGTGACTGAAACATTATGGCAAATATTGGATCTAAGGAGCCATAAAGAAAAAATTGTCAAAATTTGCAAATTCATGCAAGAAGGCAACCATGTAATGAAAGACGTCATTCAATTTCATAGAAACAAAGACCAAATTAATATAAACTTACTTCCATGGATGTTAACAGATCAGCAAATTAATGTTGTAAAATAAGTCATGCGGAAAAATAAATTTCCCACTGGATTTTGTGCAAACATGAAGAATATCATAACAAAGAAAGGTGATTTTGCGGGGGTGAAAACGCATGATTGGCATGTCTTCATGAAGGTAATTATTATGGTATTATTGTTGTTTTAATTCTGGTGCATTTTGTTGTTATTTTGTTTGTCTAATATTTACTTAAAAAATGATGTGGTTTGTATATTGTTACAGTATGTTCTAACTCTCTCTCTCCTAGAAAACTTCAACAACAATGTCAAACAAGTTATATATAATCTTGGGAAATACAAGAGGTAACTAGTGATTTTTTGCATGTGCTTAGTGTTTCTTCAATTCATCGTAGAACTTATATTTTTTTTGTGCACTAATTGATGTTATGTAATTAAGTGTGTTTTTGTTAAATATCGTTATTGGTTTGTGTCACTTGTAGATGGTTTTCATCTAAATAAATCCATAAAGAAGATATAAAGTATTGGAGGAGAGAAATTCCTCGTCTCATGTGTGAAATGCAGAAGCATCTACCTTAGGTTTTTTTCAATGCATAGGAACACTATCCCATACACCAAGTCGAGGAGATTCAATTGTGTGGACCTATGCACTAAAGGTACATGTGGATGGTTGAGAGGCACTTGAAATTTATGAAGAGTTTGGTTAGACAGCGAGCATGTGTTGAGGGTTCCATGATGGAGGGATATACGATATACCAAAACATGTTGTATATTAGTGAATATATTCCTAATTTAGCTTCAAAGCTTAATTTACATCGCATTTGTGATATGGACTCTAATAACAATTTTGAAGGGAAATACCTGAAGGGGAAAGGTAGATTGAGGAAGGTGAAAGGTAATTATTAGCTAGTGGATGTTAATTATTATAATACATTTTAATGTTGACTTTATGTATATATATAATACATATTCTATTTTCATACTCAATAAATTGCATCAATTAATAGTGTATACTTTGTTAAGATAATTTACATTTGTATTGAATTTTGATTTTTATTGTCATCAAGAAGTTGGTCAAGAGTGGGATGCAATTCATTTATATATTCCAACCAATATTGATTAGATGAAGGTATCAATTGAATGATGCCAACAATTTGGTCATGGAATATCATGGGAAGGTGTGGCTTCATTGGTTAAAGAAGCACATCGCATTGGAGATACCAATCTTACACGAAGGGAAATCAATTTAGCATATGGTTTAAAATATTAGGAAATCATATTAATAACCCACCATATTTTTTTTTTGCAAATTACATATTGATGTACACGTTGATTTTTTCCATGCATGGCATAAACATGCACTTAATCATAGATATTAAATCATTGTGTAATCTTTTCATGTATGGCTTGTTGTAGGTAAAACACCATAAGGCTATGGTGTGGCTATATATATCGCATCAAAAGGTTGGATGAAACGAAGAAAACATTAGATTGTGGGATATTTGTAGTCTTTGAGGTGACCAATGTTTACTCTAGAAGTGACAGGCATCTAGAACTCTTAGAAAATCGATACTATGGGTATCTGGAAGATATTCTTCAGTGTGACTTTAAATCCTTTAAGGTAGTTCTGTTCATTGTTAAATGGTACAGGTTACGATTGAATCAATGTGATCCAAATAGAACTATTATTCAACATGATAATGGATTTACTATGGTAATTACAAGGTTTTTTTTATCCAGGAACAGAGCCCTATGTTCTTCCAAGCCAATGTGAACAGGTATTTTACTGTGAGGTTCCAGGTAAAGTGATTTGGTCATTTATTGTGAGACACAATCCAAGGGGAAGGCTTGTAAAGTATAACCTAGAGCAAGGTAATGAAGAGGATCTAGAAGAAGAGGATGATGATGAATATCATGATCAACATGAGTTAGATGATCATGTTCCAGAATAATATGTTGAAGAATTGGTTTAATTAGATGATCTAGCAGACAATGCCCATGTGTTGATGTAATTGTAACTTCAAAATGTATTCTCTTGGATATCTTATGTATTGTACCTTGATGTTTATTCCGGGAAGTGGTTTAGTCATGTCGTTCCCCTATGTTCCTATCGGGAGATTCAATAATGTAAACAAGTCATGTAAATTCATTGTGGGTAACCCTCCTATTGATCAAGGGTTAAAGTCCCCACAGTTGTGGGGCCTTAGGGTTATTAGACTCTCCTAGAGAAGTCAGCCCTAGTGAGTTATTCTCAAGTCAAGAATTAGTATAAATAGAGAGTGAGCCTCTCTATTTAACATACATTCACTCACACTCAGTTGTAGCACATAACTGAGAGAGAAGAAGTTGGTGGGACAAGAGAGAGAGAGACTACTGCTGTCGAGAGATCATCTTACTGTTTTGGGGTTTTGCTTTTGGTGTTGATTCTATCTCTAAGGAAGTTGCAGGGTTTTCTCCTTTATGGTTTCCCCGAGGAAAAACTTTGTGTTCATTGTCTCTTATGTTTTATTGGTGTGCTTGTTATTCTCTCAGTTAAAGATCCTAAGATAATGCTAGCTTGAATGATAAAAATCTAACATGGTATCAGAGCTAACCTGAGAAGACGACACTATGCATCTACAGAAACTAGGGCTTCCTAATTTTTGGATCTCTCTCCATAGATTTTCAGCAAAATAAGGTTGGGCTGACTCTCCTCTCCAGGGCACATCTTTTCATCGAAGCAGAATATGATTATGAGCATTTTCATTTTTTGACCCGACACTATTTCCAGAAATTAGGTATTTTCACAGAAGTGGAATTTTTGAGTGAGCCCAGGCCTAGATTGATCTCCTCCTCAAAATCGAATTTTAGAGATCAATATCAAATATTTTGGTTGCACAAAACTCCGAGAAAGTCAAAACCCTAATCTGCTCCTGAACCAGCTCTGCAGAAATTCAGCTCCAGATCCAGATCCGACATCTTAACCTGGTAAGATCTAAATATTTTGTATTTCATTTGAGGTTCCAGTTAATATGTCTCATCATACCAAGTTTGATGAAAAGCTTGTGGGAGCTAATATCTTCCAATCCTGGAAGTATAGGATCTCCCTGGTCTTGGAAGAAAATGAGTTGGATTCCTACATCAATGAGGAGGTTCCAGTTCCAGAGGGAGATGAGGCTAAGGCCTTACACAAGAAATTGCAGAAGTTGTAATGACCACCTTGAATGGTCTCCCTAGGTCATGCGACTCTTTCATTGAAGGGATTTGTTCCATGAAGAAGCTAGTCAAGTTTAGCATATTATGGGAAGAATGCTCACAACAAGAAGCTCGAATAGAAGATCGAGAAGAAAAGATGGGAAGTGAATATCAAGCTCTCATAGTACAATCCAAGAGAACAGACCATCACAAATCTAAGCACCCTCATCCTAGAATTTCTAACAAGAAGCTACCTAAATTCAAATGTTATACATGTGATGAAATAGGACACTATGATAGAAATTGTCCTAAGAACAAAAGTGTCTCTCACAAGAAGAAGGGAAACAAAAGAAGACATCATGCTCACACTGTAGAGGATGATGAACCTCCTAAGAAAAGAGCCAAACAAGAAAGTGATGACTATTCAAGTGATGAAGAATATGTTCTGATCTCTGCTCTTATGAGAACTATCTCACATGGAAGCAATGATTGGATTATAGGTAGTGGTGCTTCCAAACATATGACAGGATTTAAAGAATCCTTTGTGAAACTATCAGAACGTGAATCACCCCACAAGGTGAAACTGGGGGATGAATACCAATATCCAATAGAAGTTAGTGGTGAATCCTCCTACAAGCTAGACTCATGGAAGTCTATGAAAATGAAGGATGTCCTATTTATACCAGGACTAAAGAAGAACCTCCTCTCCATATCTGCATTAGATGCAAAAGGCATGAGGGTTGCATTTGTAGATGGCCAAGTTCTTATGTGGCCAAAGGGAAAGACTATTGATGCTGTAGTAGTGATTGGGGAACAAGAAGGAGGTCTATACAAATTAAAGGGCCAACCAAAACAAGCTTTGGTTCATGACTCAATAGAACCAAATGAACTTTGGAACAGAAGGCTTGCACATGTGCATTACAGGACACTACCACTTGCAAGAAAATCTGTTGAAGGTCTTCCAGAAATGTAGACAAAACATGATGGTTTCTACAAAGGATGTGCAAAAGGAAAGAACACAAAGAAGACATTTCCAAGTAGCGAGAGCAAGGAAAAAAGAATCTTGGAAATCATCCACTCCGATGTATGCAGTCCGATGTCATCTAGTTCATTAAGCATGTATGTATACTATGTTTCTTTTATTGATGATTTTTCTAGGAAGACATGGATGTACTTTATGAAGAAAAAATATGAAGTATTCAACAAGTTCAAGGAATTCAAAGCCTTGATCGAAAACCACACAAAAAATAAGATCAATATTTTTCGATCAGATAATGGCGGATAATTCACATCGAATGAATTCAAAGAATTATGCAAAGATTAATGGATTAAGAGGGAGTTAACCACTCCATATAATCCACAATAGAATGGGGTTGTAGAAAGGACGAATAGAATGATCATGGAAGCTGCAAGGGCCATGCTTCATGATCAAGATCTTCCCATGCATCTATGGGCAGAAGCTGCCAGAACAGTGGTGTATGTACAGAACCGTACTCCACACAGAGTACTAGAGAACAAGACACCTGAATAAGTCTTTTTTGGCAAGAAACTATAAGTCAGCCATCTCAGGATATTCGGTTGTCCAGTGTACATACACATTCCGAAAGAAAAGAGGACAAAGTTATATCCTTCGGGAAGGAAGGGTATATTTGTGGGATACTCTGAAAGCTCGAAGGCTTACAGAATATACTTCCCAGGATTCAAGCTGATCGACATCAACAGGGACATAACATTTGATGAAGACTCAGCTTACAACAAATCCATAAAGAGACCTACTGAAGAACCTGAAGAAACAAAAGTACCCAGAATTCATGACACAACCATGAACGAAGAAATTCAACTAGAAGAAGATCGAGAAATAGAAGAACCTCAAGAACCTATAGATCCACCTTAGGAGAAGAATCTTCACAAGAGGAAACCTACTTGGGTACGAGAAGCTATCCAAGGTGTAGAAAGATATGGGGATTTAGAAGAAAATCATAGAGAAAGGAAAAGAACCAGGTCCTGCTCCGGTTATGTAGCCTTATTATGTGACTTAATCGATAAAGAACCTTCCAACTATGAAGAAGATGCAGAAAGGAAAGAATGGAAGGATGCTATGATCGAAGAGCATCAATCGATCATGAAGAATGATGTCTAGGATATTGTCCCAAGACCAGAAGGGAAGTCTGTTGTAACTTCCAAATGGATCTACAAGATCATGCATGCTGCCAAAGGAAGCATAGAGAAATATAAAGCAATATTTGTGGCTCATGGCTTCTCTCAAAAAGAAGGAATAGATTATGAAAAAAAATTTGCACCTATAGCCAGATACACTTCCATCAGATCAACACTTTCTCTGGCTGCAGTGATGAAATGGAAGATACACCAGATGGATGTCAAGACTGCTTTCTTGAATGGTGTAGTGGAAAAGGAAGTGTATGTGGAGCAGCCACTCAGTTTTGAGACACACGATAGGGAGACTCATGTGTGTAAATTGAAGAAAGCCCTGTATGGTTTGAAACAGGAAACCAAGTCATGGTATGGAAAAATTGATACCTTTCTATCCAGTTTGAACTTTACCAAAAGTAAAGAAGATTCCAACCTTTACTACAAGGTTGAAGATGGTAACCCAGTGATACTCCTACTATATGTAGATAATTTGTTTGTAACAGGTATGGATGGGTTGATTGCTGATACGAAGAGGAAGCTTGCTACCAAGTTTGAAATGAAAGACTTGGGTATGATGCACTATTTTCTAGGCATGGAGGTGTGGCAAAATGTGGATGGAATATCCCTCGAACAAGGGAAGTATGTAGTAGAGATCCTGAAGAGATTCGGGATGATGGACTGCAAGGCCATGACCACACCTATGGCATCGAACCTGAAGCTATTGAGTGATGCTTCATCCAAGTCAGTTGATGCCACGATGTATCATCAGATGATTGGGTCGTTGATGTACTTGATGAATATGAGACTAGATATTTGATTTGCTGTGAACACCTTGAGCCAGTTCCTGACAGATCTGAGACATGTTCACTTGATTGCTGCAAACCATATTCTGAGGCACCTAAAGGGTACATTTGATTATGGGCTCAAGTATAAGGCTGATCAGAAGATTAATCTGGAAGGTTATGTTGATTCAGATTGGGCAGGTAGTGCCATCGATAGAAAGAGCACTTCAGGGTGTTGCTTCAATATGGGATCAAGTGTGATCTTTTGGTTTAGCAAGAAACAGTCTTGCGTGGCACTGAGTACAACTGAAGTAGAGTATGTTGCAGCTTGTTCAGCTAGTTGCGAGGCAGTATGGCTGAGGAAGCTACTGTCTGATTTATTTGATCTCCAGTTGGATGCTAATTGTATACATTGTGACAACCAGAGTTGTGTGAAGTTGTCTAAGAACCCAGTGTTCCATGACAAGTTGAAGCATATCAAGATCAAATATAACTATATCAGGGATATGGTGCAGAGAGGAGTAGTAAAGCTCCAGTATGTTGTGATGGATGAACATATAGCTGATGTGTTGACTAAGCCATTGGTGAGGGTGAAGTTTGAAAACTTTAGGGAGAAGCTTGGTGTTCTCTAGATCGAGGTTCCCTCCAAGGGGAAGTGATGAGTTTGTGAGTCATTCTGACATGGTGAAAGGATTGGTTCCTTCCATGGTAGATGTAAGGGCTGAGCCATTCTGTCATGGTGAGAGGATTGGTTCCTTCCATGGTCAGATGTGAGTGCTGAGCCATTCTGATATGAGTGTGGGATTGGCTCCCACATGATCAAATCTAAGTGCTAAAGTCCATTCTCTAAGAGAATGGAGGCACCTGGTCAGTTACCAAGAATTTGGTTAAGTCTGGGACTGACACTCAGCCTAGGGTTGAGAGCCTTTCTTACATGGTTTATAGGATGTGTTCTTCCCATGGTAAGATATAAGTGTTGTGCCTTTCTTGCATGGTTGATAGGATGTGTTCCTCCCATGGTAAGATGTAAGTGTTGTGCCTTTCTTATAGGGTTGATAGGATGTGTTCCTCCCATGGTAAGATATAAGTGATGTACCTTTCTTACATGGTTGATAGGATGTGTTCCTCCCATGGTAAGATGTAAGTACTGAGCCTTTTTTACATGGTTTATAGGATATGTTCCTCCCATGGTAAGATATAAGTGTTGTGCCTTTCTTACATGTTTGATAGGATGTGTTCCTCCCATGGTAAGATATAAGTGATGTGCCTTTCTTACATGGTTGATAGGATGTGTTCCTCCCATGGTAAGATATAAGTGCTGAAGAAGAAGAAGACCTACTTGGAGGCTAGGTCTACAACCAGCATGAAAAAGGGTTGGCTCTGTAGAACTTCCGGTGACAAGAAGAATCAAGAGATAGCACTCGTGATGATGACCAGTGATGATCTAGATCAAATGATGATCCAGATCCAGTGATGATGATCTAGATCGAGTGACGATCTAGATCAAGTGATGATGACCCAGATCAAGCAATGATCTAGATCCAGATGAATATGACTTGAAGATGAAGATGATGAGAACCCGATGATGACCCAGATGATGCAGAGAAGAAGACTCGTGCTGATAAATTATGTCGAGAGAATACCTTCCTATTTAAGAGGGAGTGTTGATGTAATTGTAACTTCAGAATGTATTCACTTATATATATTATGTATTGTACCCCGATGTTTATTCTGGGAAGTGGTTGAGTCATGTCATTCCCCGATGTTCCTATCAGGAGATTCAATAATGTAAACAAGTCATGTAAAGTAATTGTGGGTAACCCTCCTATTGATCAAGGGTTAAAGTACTCGCAGTTGTGGGGCCCTAGGGTTATTAGACTCTCCTAGAGAAGTTGGCCCTAGTGAGTTATTGTCAAGTCAGGAATTAGTATAAATAGACAGTGAGCCTCTCTATTTAACATACATTCATTCACACTCAGTTGTAGTGCATACCTGAGAGAGAAGAAGTTGTTGGGACAAGAGAGAGAGAGAGACTACTACTGTTGGGAGTTCATCTTACTATTTTGGGGTTTTGCTTTTGGTGTTGATTCTATCTTTAAGGAAGTTGCGAGGTTTTCTCCTTTATGGTTTCCCCAAGGAAAAAAATTTTGTTCATTGTCTCTTATGTTTGATTGTTGTGCTTGTTATTCTCTCAGTTAAAGATCCTAAGATAATTCTAGCTTGAATGATAAAAATATAACACCATGAACATGATATCGATGATGACATGATGATCTTAACTCACTTAGATGATGATGATGATATGGCCAATCCTTACAATGTTGACTCTGGATCGGATGATATAGATGATGAATTGGATGAAGAATATGATGAAGTCCATTGAAGTGTATGAGGTATGCAATAATATATCTACTCTGTATATTTTGATTGAATCTTGCGATAGAAATATTGAATTTGATTGGTACTCAAAATTCAATAATTTTGAAATATTATTTTATCTTATTTGTTTTAAAAAGAGAAACTAACATTAATGATATCATATTATAGAGAGGATAAAAGATGAGGCAAAAAGAACCATATATTGACGGCTTGGTCTGAAATTTGGTATGGTTTGACTAGGCATATGCATTGATGGTGTGGGAGGGTTTCTAGACTCAATAATAATAATAATCATCATCATCAGCATCGTTGTCATCATCATCATTGGCATCATCATAATCATCATCATCATGACTGACACTAACAATTCGAGCAACAAAAACCATACCTATAGATTAATTAATGTGTTGTGTGGGGCCAACAAACCTGCAAAACAAACATGGGTCAGAAATAAACTAAACTAACAAAGAAAATACATAAACAAAATGATGCTATACGTCTCCTTTGGTGGAATGGGCCATCATTCCCTGGCTGGAAGCACCTCCTTATCTCACTCAGCAATGGAGGAGCTATGGCTCAATGGGAAGATGAGTGGAAGAGAGGGGGATGTGGGTGGCTTGAGAGGCAAAGAGTCTTAAGGCATCCATGGGCAGCATAACAGTATGCAAGAGAGCTGTGTCTTTGAGAGTGACCCCCCACCCTCCTTTTATAACTTTTTTGGGGTTTTAGGGTTTTAAGCCCTTGGTCTGGGCTTTAGCCCCTTTTTTGGGCTTTTAGCCCCTTTCTCCCTAACTTTAGCTCCTTTTAGGGTTTTAGGCTCCTTTGAGGGGTTTTAGCCCCTTTTTGGAGGCTTTAGCCCCTAGGAGAGTTATTTAGGCTCCTTTTTGGGGTTTTTAATCCCTTTTCTTCATCCTTAAGCCTTTTTGAGGGTGTGGGGGTCTAATGGAGGGTCGTGAATGGGTGTCCTTGGGTGGTGTAGGCCATGTAGAGCTGAGTGAGGGATTTTTTGGGTTAACAGAGTGCCTCCTAATGTGTGAGGGCAGGAGCTCATTGTATGGCTGATGGACATCATAGGATTTGCTGCGTAGAGGTGGTGCTTCCGGGGATGGGGCATGGTGGCTTTTGGTTTTTGTATTAATATGGTTCCCATCAATGGGTGAGATACAAATAATGTGTGACATGTATATGGACGAGGAGGGAATTCCCATGCTCATGACAATGTCAAAAGATTAATTTGATCTATGCTCTAAAATACAAGAGTCGATCATATACAACTGATAATAAAATGATGGTTGCTTCAATGTGAGGCTGAATACAATGTTGATATTGTACATTGGACCCATGGAATTCTTATGGAATGATATATCTTCATGACTGGCGGTGTGCTAGATCTGGAATGGTACATAGTTGTATGGACTCGCTGATTGAGAGTCAGATTCTCTATGGCACAAGTATGTTGCATCAATCATAAATCTATATAGAAGCACTACTGGGGATTATGAACACTGTCTCCAATGCAACCCGAAAATCAAAAGGGACATGACCTATTTAGGTCCCTCAAATAGACTCATCATTGTGCTAGAGTCAGGTGACATCCGAGGTCTTCGACCAAGTACTATGTAGACCAAACCCTATATGAATCTCAACGGTGCAATGATGTAGTTGGAGTCGAGCACGTGAGAAACAACCATCCCAAGAGGCACTAAGGACTCCTCTCAAGTGGTCCAAGGAACTCATCAATGAGGTTAATGAAACTAGGATACAGGGACCACTGGGTCTATCCTCTGGAGTATATGTGTTGTCGTCAACAAAGGGAGACCTGCCCCTAGTCAAGGCAATGATGTTTCCTTGACCAGGAGTGCAAGGGAGATAACCAAAAGGTGTGAGACAATCTACGGACTGACCCACTTAATGGCGGGGATTGGGGAGGGGGAGAGAAAGAATTGAATAGGGGTAGGGGGAGTGTTGTAGACTCAAACTTCCTTTGTTCAGAGTATGAAGGCAGGGTGAACTAGGCAGCAAATGAAACTTGACTCATGGGAATGGGATCATCGCTGTAATACCGAGAATGTTGCTGCAGATGGGAAATACTTGGAGGAGGTAGATGCTTTTGATATTGACAGGATCCAAGGAAGACACATTGCAGAGTACTCTAAACAAAGGCGACCCAATGTGGGAACGCTGCCAAACTATTTTATGTGGGGTGGTGTCTAGGGACACTGTTGTGGTATGATCTCATGGATTTTTGGTGAGCCCGAGAAGGTAAATGCTCGATGGTGCTTTCAATTTTAGAGAGTTTGAAAGCACGAAGAAGACTCCAGTGGGGGCTCTTTTTTGTTGGTAGTCTCCTGTGCTTGAAAAGGGGATAAAAGTATACATAGGAGAGCTCACCCATTCTATAGGGGATGAGATACTTCTTTACGGTTGGTAGTCCAATCATGATGAAAAAGGTTAAACCTATACTGACTGGACGGTCATTCAGTTACTTTTACGAGCATGAACAAAACCAAGTTTGCTCGGCAATCTTTTCTTGATGAGAAGGCTAGAAAAGAGCTTAATGACAACCCGTGGCGAGCTTTTTCATAAAGTGCGGCCCCTCTGCCTGAGAAAGCATAAAAGTGTGCAGAGGGGAATGGTCTTGGCTTGAATACACCAAGGTGGTCCTTTTCATTTAATGGTCTAGATGGTCCACAAAAGGAGGTAAACAAGACGATGTAGACACCCTTTCCTATACTTTAGTGAGTAGGAAAGGAAGCAGTTGCGCTCGGCTATCTTTTCATTTTTTTAAGGAGTCAGAAAAGAGCTTAAATGAAACCCCAGTATGGTCAACCAATTGTGGTGGCATAGGTGGTGTGTGATGTCCCCGGTTTTGACCCCGTTTGCATGATGTATATATTGTAATTAATCGTGGTGAGGAGCTCAAGGCAAAAGCCCCACCATCGATTTGTGTGAGTATGTTTCGGCAATAGGGGTAGTTGCCGATGGCATGTCGTGCTATTGGGCACATTATAATTCGGCATCATGTAAACCCGCACATCAATTAAAATAAACCACAACCAGCTATGACAGTGCAATGTTGAATGAAAAGGGCATGGTTCCAAAGGATAAGGGGTGGGGATGTCAAACCTGGGTTATGGGGGAAAAACCCATGCTTTATCACCTTTGTTTTGTTTTTCCACCTTGTTGATTTGCCACCTTTTGTCTCATCCAACCATGTCAAGCTTTTTAATGTTTGTTGGGTAGCTGAGGAGTAATGGCTGCTGGTGGTTGAGGCAATTAATGCCTTTGGGAGTGGGGTGGCAGTACTGTCACTCCTTCGCCCACCTGCCCACTCCACCCACGTCTGCCCATTTTTCTCCCTCACGCACTCTTTCCTGGCTTGTTCACTCTCACCACGATTTTGTTTTTGGGGATCCTCCTCATGCACGGGCTCTGGGCGGTTTTGGTCTCAGGCAGACATTTTTCCTGGCTCCACGATTTGCTGAGCACCCACGCACTGAAATTTTGCGTCCTGGCTGTTGATTGTTCATCCACGGACAAAAACGGAGCTGTTTTCTCCTCACGCAGGGCCTCCATTGTTGTGCAATCTCACGCAGAGGGATTCTTCCCCCATTTTTCCTCTCACGCACAGGAATTTCTAGGTTTCCCCACGTTGTTCTTTTCCCAGCGAAATCGTGGGTGCTGTGGCTATCGAAAGTCGGTATTTTTCCCTTTCTTCTGCATGGTATTTATGTGTTTTCCCCATGATTTTGTTGCCCAGGACGGGCTGTATTCCCCACGTTTGCTGTGAGCTGTGCTCACTGATACATTTTGGGACTATTATTTTCCCACGTTGTTGGCTGTGTTGCTGGGGTCTCCCTTACATATTTGGGGCTGTTGTAATTTTATTTGAAGAGTCATTTTGGCCACGATAGGGCCAAGAATGACTCCAAATTTCTTTTCCCTGTTTAAGCTGTGACAACTAAATAATTTCCTGAATGCAATGGTTAGTCTTCGGACTGTGCTGGCTTGGCTTGTCTGTTGAAAGCCTGTGAAACCCAGCTGTGTTGGTTTGCTGTTTGTGCCTCTTCGCTATGTATAAGCCTGCAATTGACCCTTATTCCGAAGGAATCATGCCCAACTTGAGGGTGGCAGCATTGCTGAGAGACTGATGAGCACGCTGGCCTATGGTTGGGTGGAATGTTACAGCGGCGTAGCTGGTTGCGGGTGAAGTCTTCATCAACAAATAAGTGCTGCTGTCTATCATCCATCTCTGTATATATATATTGATGTCAATTAATGAATTATAATGAACATGTGGAATGTTGGTTTATGAATATGTTTGATTCCACTGAATGTTGATTCATTATGTATCTGTGTATGCTCGTAAATTTCAATTCCAGCATTGATTTCTTTTTATTAGGTTCATGGGGCGGTTTGCCCGGTCGTCTTTGATGTGTTGGTCGCGTCCTCTTCGCCGGTTGAGGCATGGGGACATGACAGAGTGGTATCAGAGCTTGGGTTGCAGCAATGGGCCTCTATGGGCCAAGAAAGAGCCGCTGATAGAGGGCAGAATTGCCCTCTATGTCTAGCAGAACAGAAGTGAGCAGACCGAATTCAGAAAAACCATCTAAGTGTTGAGCGGTCGGATCATTGGAGGAAGTGGAATTCCTCCATTGCGGGAGGACTGGAAAAGTTAACTTCCACTGTTGCGGAAGGATTGGTGAAGTCTTCCATCCGCCGTTGCGGACGGCGAAGTGATTCCGCATCCGATGTGAGAGTCATCCGATTGCCGACGAAGAAGAAATTTTGGAAATTTGGAAATTTGAAAATTTGGCTAAGTGTTGGAGAAATCGGAAGGGAGAGTTGTCGGACATCCGACGTTACGAGAGTCCACCGACGTCCGACTATCAAGTGGTTCTAAGTGCAAATCGGAAGAGACGGCGAAGTGGGCGTTCGCCGTTGCGGACGGATTGGTGAAGTTTTTCGTCCGCCGTTGTAGAAGCCCAAACGGTTAAGTCTTCCGATGGGAGATTCCCCCGATCGTCAACACGTCAAAAAGGGTTAAGGCTCTAAGTTAGTTCGCCAATCAAAAGAGTTGGTGAAGTTTTCTGTCTGCCGTTGCGGAAGCGGAAGCATTAAGGCTTCCAATCCAAGAGCCAGCCGACGCCCGACGTTGATAATTCTCCAAGTAAAGAGAGGACATCGGAAGGATTGGAGCTTTGGAGAGCCACCGTTGCAGCTGCCTAGATGAATCAACCACCCGAAGCACAAAGGTTTCCGACAGTCGACGTCGATGATAGTAAAAAATAAGATCGCAAATTGGAAGAGAAAGCATTCCAGGAGCCGACGTTGCAGAAGGTTAGAGCTTCCGAGGAGCCGACGTTGCGGAAGGTTTGAGCTTCCGGGAGCCGATTCTACGGCTGCGAGATTGGTTTGAGAGCCGATTCAGCGGACGGGATAAGGGTCCCGAGAGCCGATTCTGAGGCTGTTTTTCAGTGAATTTCAGGGCTAAAAAGGAGAAAAATGGCAGCGATCTAATGCGCCAAATTGCGCGAAAACCATAGTTTTACAACAACAACAACAAAAAAAAAGGGCGCTGCCCTAGACCCGCCCTGCAGTGGTGAGCCACAAGGGGGCAAGCCCCCTTGACCCCCGTCGTCCCTTGAGACAGTCGTTCTTGTGAGAAGGAAAATCCTGTGTTTTGGGCAAGAGTTCGAATCAGAGGGATTTCACAAAGGACAAATGAGATACCGAAAATGCAGCTGCCAAAATGGCTCTGAGATCATTAGAAGAATGTGAAAATTCTACTTTGCAGTAGTGTAATGAAAGTGCCAAGATTAGTGAAAATATTCATTCTTGGAAGTGGTGTGGTTTTCACATCCGAGGTTGGAATGACACATGTGAATAGGCGTTGGAAAGCTTATCCAGCAAGGAACAAGGATAAGTGACCGGCATCTGAGCATGAAGCAGCAAAGTGCTAATGATGGCTGATGCTATCAAATGGAAAAATCTGGACAATTGCATGCCCAGGGGCAGCAAGGACTATGAATTCAACCAGCTACTGTGTGAAAAAGGAGTTCCATGCCAGGATGAAAGACTTGAAAAGGGAAGTTTTTCTTTAAAACCCTATCTTGCTAACTATGTTACATTCCCTAAAGTTTATACTTGAAATGCATGAGGATATGTATCGCATGCATAGGATATTGCATGTTGGTAAGAATATTGGAAATATATATATGTATAACGAACCACTAATGATAATCATTGTTTTGATATTGGCATTAGTGGAAAAACCAACGATGACATGGACCCGGATGAATATGTTGCTGATGTTGATGAATGAGACCAGCAACCCTATGGAGAAGGGATAAGGCAACGAGTCCATGACAAAAGTTGGTGAGCAAATTTTGCGATCTCCTGCAAGGACCAACCAAATCAGTCATGGAAAGGGTGTAAGTAAGACCCATGCAGGTAAGAGTTTGCTTATGACAAATTCCATGGATTGGTCCAGGTAAGAGACCTCATACCATGTGAATGTTGGAATGTAGAAAGGTGTCTGCCTATACATGTTAATGATATTGATTATAGTAATGCATCCTATATGAGGTAGTCATGGTTAGGCCATGGTATGGTTGAAATCATAGTATTCTTGAATCAATGCAAGGTAGCGTTGAATGGACATGCATTAAGAAGATTTTATGAATCTTGTTGTTATGCATTGAATGTATGCATATGAAGGGTGTGAATGACTGATTGCATAAGTGTAGGTGCAATGTTGTGATGTATGGCATGAATGCATTAAGATGAATGCATGTGATATCATGAATGACTAACAGCTGAAATGATGAATTAATGATAATTCTGGAACTGTTTCGAAGGCTGTTATGAATGCAGGATAGTCATGATCAATTGGCTGCCAGAAATGCTCTATTGAAGAGCAAGGTGGTATGAATGATATGCCTGTGAAGTAAGGAGTATCTAAACATTCTATTTTATTACATGACTGATGTGAATATGCCTTGAAAATGTTAACATGATAATTATTGCATGAAGTAAATGAGCTTTGATAACATTGATGTGACTAACAGTTGGAAGTATTTGAATTTTATAAATTCTGAAAATACTTCGGAGATGGTTGTAGCAATGAGAAGTTATATGCATCTAGTCTTACGAGGTGATTGGTTGATTGAAACTCATGTTTCAGGTATATTACTCGGGCATGGCATTGAGAGGTAAGACCCTGACTAATGCCAGAATCACCATGTGAAAGAGCTTGTTAAATTTGAATTGTGAATTTCAAATTTAAGGAAATTGCTGACAACTATTAGTCACTACTGGCTTGCATAAGCTTGTGTTTGGATGTTTGAAGCTTATGTTTCAGGTAGATTATTTTAAGCATGGCATTGAGAGGTAAGATCCTGACCCATGCTAGAATCTACCATATGATATGCACAATAGGTTGTTAAAATTCGAATTGTGAATTTTGGATTTGAGAAAATTGCTGACAACCACTAGCCACTGTTGGCTTGCATAAGCTTGTGTTTGGATGTTTGAAGCTTATGTTTCAGGTAGATTATTTCGAGCATGGCAGTAAGAGGTAAGACCCTGACCAATGCTAGAATCTACCATTTATGAGAAGAAATCTCATGGCTGTGAAAGTAGTTGACATGCATGATGAGTTGTTAAATTTAAGAAAGTGCTAATGACTACTAATCATTGTTGGCTTGTGTGAGATTGTGTCAGGAGGGACACATGGTAAGTGGGTATTCATGTTATGATAGTAAGCATAAAAGTATAATGGGCATAGTAATGCTGCTTATGAGAGACCCACAATTGAGCAAATCAATTTCTGTAGTAGATAGAATCGCAAATCCTTATTGAATTTGATTACTAATGTCATTGCTTGGTTATGGAACAATTAATTTGGATTGTAGTATCAGGTAATGTTGACTGTTTGGCTATTTGATGAATGTGTCAGGGGTACACACTGTAGGAATACCATGTGTGATGGCTTGCAGAATCCAAACTTCATGGGAAGGTTTTCCCTTATCTTGGAAACGGGTTTCGGGTGAAATGCCATTGGACATTTTGAAATGTCTCATCTACACTGCATGTTTGGTAATGACATGAGTGAGATGGTATGGGCTATGTCGGTGAGACATGTGTGAATATGAAACGTAAAAAGGAAGCAGGGATGGGGGCTTGGTTTGCTTAAACTTGGTGACTGGAAGCCACACAGACAAAGCTAGAGGGCTGACTTTCTTCTCCACAACCCCGGGATAGCACCGGAAGGGAATGCAGGGCCTGAGGGACTGTGTAGCAGAGAAATGACTGATTCCTTATGCTGGGTGTGTGTGGGTGTCTTAGAAGTCAGGCTAGTTCTAGTGTAGGTGTTCCTAGCTCTGCAGCGAGCTCACCAGCTTAGCATTCATCCATTCCCAACTCCTTGATGGCTTTTCTATGCCGATACACATAAAAGGCATACTACGATGACAAATGGATAAGTGTTCTGTGACCCTTGCTATGAATATGCATGTTTAATTATTAAATTCCATATGCAGAACATGTTTTGATTTATTTCCATGATGACCGATTCCTTGAGTATGCACAGGGCCTACATGGCACACACCGGAAGAGAGTGCAAACTTTTCCGATGTCGAGTCATGAAAGGGTTTTCAATATTGATGACACTCTAGGGAGTGGACGCACTCCTAGTGTCTCAATACTTGATAGTGAATGATATGAAATGTGATTACAGTTTTTGAAGCAATGACACTGATGAGTTTGCTTGTATTGCTTGCATTGCTTGTGTTGACAGGTAAAAGGTAAGAGGTAAAGGTAAATGGTAAATGGTTGTTGTGGGGGGGGGGGTTGTGAAGTAAGGGTTATTGTTGATATAAGTGCATGGTTGGTATAAGTGTATGTGTTATTGTTAACATAAGTGTATGATGGGCTGTTATATGCCTGAGGATCCATAGTATATCCTAGACCTGGAAATGGTCATGATAAAGTTCCAAGCCTAGTTGACATGGTTATGTACTGGCTGGACGTTAATTATTTGATGTCGTGGAGTAGCCGGCGTGCTGACCTAACATCTAAGTCCATAGGCGATCCCAGGGCTTGCAAAGCAAAGCAGGATCCTGTGGACGAACGAGGAAACGCACAATATAGATAAGTATTGGATTATTTTGCTTATGAATATACATGTGTATATGATTTGGTTACGATGTTTTAAGCTCTTGTTCTAGAGATAAAATGATGAGAATAAACTAAACATGTGAACCTATTCAATGTTTGGATATAGGTGTCGCTGGAAGCGAGGACTATGAGAGCATCCTAGGGGTGCATGTGGACATGTGACTGTCCTGGAAAGCTTAGATTGAGCGGTAATGAAAAAGGTGCTAGTAAGACGGGGGAGTCCTAGCAATTGAGACAAACCATGTGGAGAAACTCCATGGTTTAGAGGTCTGGAATAGACCGAAGACACTAAGTGTCATGACCAAGAAAGATTGGTCCAGCATTCACGGTAAAGTGAAAGAGGCTAAGAGCATGAAAGGCCACAATGATGGTGTGGGTTCCAAGATGGAACAAACCGAAGAGGGAAAAAAAAAACTCTTACTGCTCTCTCTTGCCTTTTGATTATATATATATATATATATATATATATATAATGTTTATGCATTGTGAAAACAAGAGATTGTTGAATGCATGTATGATTGAAATCAAATGTGTGTATTTACTTAAGTAAATTTGTGAATGCTGGAATAGTTAATTCCCTGCCTAGGAATGGACATGAATGAGGTCATGTGCCTATTGGGGGAAGGCATGAAAGATATGAAAGCCTCATTGATGAGACTTGGACTGTCATGCCAAATTGGGAAATTAACTAGCTGATTTTGATATCTATATTATGCTTGGTCTGATAGAATTTCAATGGTGCATTCCACAGGTGAGAAGAGTGAAAACAGGTGGTGCACGTTGATTATGGCAGCAGATCAAAAGTTGTTGGACTTGGCTGGAAGTCTCCTTCAAGTGATTTCCAAGACTCAAGAGAATCTTGGAGAGATGCTCAAGATACAGAAAAGGCAGAGTCAAATGAACCACCAGATTTTGCAAGACTCTATTGGTTTGCAAAGGGAGGTGAAATGCCTCCTGGGAGCAATCGGCAAAGGAGAGGAAGGTGGATCAGCATTGGGACAATTGTCCAAGCTACCCGATAAGAAACGGTCCAGGCACGAAGACTCAAAGGAAATTGAGCATGTAAAGATGAAGCAGCCAGTGAAATGCTGGAGATGCGGAGGACATCATTTATGTCAGGCTGTCCAATGAGGGAACATGATGAGGGCAATAGGCGCAAAGTTCCTAGAATTCGGGATCAACTAGAAGCTGAGAACCAGTAGGAAAAGTCCATGGAAGCCGAGAGGCTTGGTCGTGAACGTTCAAAGTAGATGATTGAACGCGGAACAGATCTGCAATTTTGAAATTTTGATGTGCAATTGTATATGTATTGTATATATGTAATGGAACACCGAGGGAGGTGTTATTCCAAGGGGGAGGGGAATGTGATGTCCCCGGTTTTGACCCCGTTTGCATGATGTATATATTGTAATTAATCGTGGTGAGGAGCTCAAGGCAAAAGCCCCACCATCGATTTGTGTGAGTATGTTTCGGCAATAAGGGTAGTTGCCAATGGCATGTCGTGCTATCGGGCACATTATAATTCGGCATCATGTAAACCCGCACATCAATTAAAATAAACCACAACCAGCTACAACAGTGCAACGTTGAATGACAAGGGCATGGTTCCAAAGGATAAGGGGTGGGGATGTCAAACCTGGGTTATGGGGGAAAAACCCATGCTTTATCACCTTTGTTTTGTTTTTCCGCCTTGTTGATTTGCCACCTTTTGTCTCATCCAACCATGTCAACCTTTTTAATGTTTGTTGGGTAGCTGAGGAGTAATGGCTGCTGGTGGTTGAGGCAATTAATGCCTTTGGGAGTGGGGTGGCAGGACTATCAGTCCTTTGCCCACCTACCCACTCCACCCATGTCTACCCATTTTTCTCCCTCACGCACTCTTCCCTGGCCTGTTCACTCTCACCACGATTTTGTTTTTGGGGATCCTCCTCACGCACGGGCTCTGGGCGGTTTTGGTCTCAGGCAGACATTTTTCTTGGCTCCACGATTTGCTGAGCACCCACGCACTGAAATTTTGCATCCTGGCTGTTGATTGTTCATCCACGGACAAAAATGGAGTTGTTTTCTCCTCACGTAGGGCCTCCATTGTTGTGCAATCTCACGCAGAGGGATTCTTCCCCCGTTTTTCCTCTCACGCACAGGAATTTCTAGGTTTTCCCACATTGTTCTTTTTCGAGCAAAATCGTGGGTGCTGTGGCTATCGAAAGTCAGTATTTTTCCCTTTCTTTTGCGTGGTATTTATGTGTTTTCCACGTGATTTTGTTGCCCAGGATGGGCTGTATTCCCCACGTTTGCTGTGAGTTGTGCTCACTGATACATTTTGGGACTGTTATTTTCCCACGTTGTTGGCTGTGTTGCTGGGGTCTCCCTTACATATTTGGGGCTGTTGTAATTTTATTTGAAGAGTCATTTTGGCCATGATAGGGCCAAGAATGACTCTGAATTTCTTTTCCCTGTTTAAGCTGTGACAACTAAGCAATTGCCTGAATGCAATGGTTAGTCTCCGGACTGTGCTGGCTTGGCTTGTCTGTTGAAAGCCTGTGAAACCCAGCTGTGTTGGTTTGTTGTTTGTGCCCCTTAGCTATGTATAAGCCTGCAATTGACCCTTATTCCGGAGGAATCATGCCCATCTCGGGGGTGGTAGCGTTGCTGAGAGATTGATGAGCACGCTGGCCTATGGTTGGGTGGAACGTTGCAGCGGCGTAGCTGGTTGCGGGTGAAGTCTTCATCAACAGATAAGTGCTGCTGTCTATCATCCATCTCTGTATATATATATTGATGTCAATTAATGAATTATAATGAACATGTGGAATGCTGGTTTATGAATATGTTTGCTTCCGCTGAATGTTGATTCATTATGCATCTGTGTATGCTCGTAAATTTTAATTCCAGCATTGATTTCTTTTTATTATGTTCATGGAGCAGTTTTCCCGGTCGTCTTTGATGTGTTGGTCGCGTCCTCTTCGCCGGTTGAGGCATGGGGACGTGACAGAGTGGTATCAGAGCTTGGGTTGCAGCAATGGGCCTCTATGGGCCAAGAAAGAGCCGCTGATAGAGGGCAGAATTACCCTCTATGTCCAGCAAAACAGCAGTGAGCAGACGAATTCAGAAAAACCGTCTAAGTGTTGAGCGGTCGGATCATTGGAGGAAGTGGAATTCCTCCATTGCGGGAGGACTGGAAAAGTTAACTTCCGCTGTTGCAGAAGGATTGGTGAAGTCTTCCATCTGCCGTTGCGGACGGCGAAGTGATTCCGCATCCGATGTGAGAGTCATTCGATTGCCGACGAAGAAGAAATTTTGGAAATTTGGAAATTTGAAAATTTGGCTAAGTGTTGGAGAAATCGGAAGGGAGAGTTGTCCGACGTTACGAGAGTCCACCGACGTCCGACTGTCAAGTGGTTCTAAGTGCAAATCGGAAGAGCTGGCGAAGTGGGTGTTCGCCGTTGCGGACGGATTGGTGAAGTTTTCCATCCATCGTTGCGGAAGCCCAAACGGTTAAGTCTTCCGATGGGAGATTCCCCCGATCGTCGACACGTCAAAAAGGGTTAAGGCTCGAAGTTAGTTCGCCAATCGAAAGAGTTGGTGAAGTTTTCCGTCCGCCGTTGTGGAAGTGGAAGCATTAAGGCTTCCGATCCAAGAGCCAGCCGACGCCCGACGTTGATAATTCTCCAAGTAAAGAATGGACATCGGAAGGATTGGAGCTTCGGAGAGCCACTGTTGCGGCTGCCTAGATGAATCAACCACCCGAAGCACAAAGGATTCCGACAGTCGACGTCGATGACGGTAAAAAATAAGATCTCAAATCGGAAGAGAAAGCATTCCAGGAGCCGACGTTGTAGAAGGTTAGAGCTTCCGAGGAGCCGACGTTGCGAAAGGTTTAAGCTTCCGGGAGCCAATTCTGCGGCTGCGAGATTGGTTTGAGAGCCGATTCAGATGATGGGATAAGGGTCCCGAGAGCTGATTCTGTGACTATTTTTCAGTGAATTTCAAGGCTAAAAAGGAGAAAAATGGCAGCTATCTAATGCGCCAAATTGCGCGAAAACCATAGTTTTACAAAAAAAAAAAAAAAAAAAACGAGGGCATTGCCCTCAACCCGCCTTGCAGTGGCGAGCCACAAGGGGGCAAGCCCCCTTGACCCCCGTCGTCCCTTGAGACAGTCGTTCTTGTGAGAAGGAAAATCCTGTGTTTTGGGCAAGAGTTCGAATCAGAGGGATTTCACAAAGGAAAAAGGGGATGCCGAAAATGCAGCTGCCAAAATGGCTCTGAGATCATTAGAAGAATGTGAAAATTCTACTTTGCAGTAGTGTAATGAAAGTGCCAAGATTAGTGAAAATCTTCATTCTTGGAAGTGGTGTAGTTTTCACATCCGAGGTCGGAATGACACATGTGAATAGGCGTTGGAAAGCTTATCCAGCATGGAACAAGGATAAGTGACCGGCATCTGAGCATGAAGCAGCAAAGTGCTAATGATGGCTGCTGCTATCAAATGGAAAAATATGGACAATTGCATGCCTAGGGGCAGCAAGGACTATGAAGTCAACCAGCTGCTGTGTGAAAAAGGAGTTCCGTGCCAGGATGAAAGACTTGAAAAGGGAAGTTTTTCTTAAAACCCCTGTCTTGCTAACTATGTTACATTCCCTAAAGTTTATACTTGAAATGCATGAGGATATGTATCGCATGCATAGGATATTGCATGTTGGTAAGAATATCGGAAATATATATATGTATAACGAACCACTAATGATAATCATTGTTTTGATATTGGCATTAGTGGAAAAAACAATGATGACATGGACCCAGATGAATATGTTGCTGATGCTGATGAATGAGACCAGCAACCCTATGGAGAAGGGATAAGGCAACGAGTCCATAACAAAAGTTGGTGAGAAAATTCTGCGATCTCCTATAAAGACCAACCAAATCGGTCATGGAAAGGGTGTAAGTAAGACCCATGCAGGTAAGAGTTTGCTTATGACAAATTCCATGGATTGGTCCAGGTAAGAGACCTCATACCATGTGAATGTTGGAATGTAGAAAGGTGTCATGCCTATACATGTTAATGATATTGATTATAGTAATGCATCCTATATGAGGTAGTCATGGTTAGGCCATGGTATGTTGAATGCATAGTATTCCTGAATCAATGCAAGGTAGCATTGAATGGACATGCATTAAGAAGATTTTATGAATCTTGTTGTTATGCATTGAATGTATGCATATGAAGGGTGTGAATGACTGATTGCATAAGTGTAGGTGCAATGTTGTGATGTATGGCATGAATGCATTAAGATGAATGCATGTGATATCATGAATGACTAACAGCTGAAATGATGAATTAATGATAATTCTGGAACTGTTTCGAAGGCTGTTATGAATGCAGGATAGTCATGATCAATTGGCTGCCAGAAATGCTCTATTGAAGAGCAAGGTGGTATGAATGATACACCTGTGAAGTAAGGAGTATCTAAACATTCTATTTTATTACATGAATGATGTGAATATGCCTTGAAAATGTTAACATGATAATTATTGCATGAAGTAAATGAGCTTTGATAACATTGATGTGACTAACAGTTGGAAGTATTTGAATTTTATAAATTCTGAAAATACTTCGGAGATGGTTGTAGCAATGAGAAGTTATATGCATCTAGTCTTACGAGGTGATTGGTTGATTGAAACTCATGTTTCAGGTATATTACTCGGGCATGGCATTGAGAGGTAAGACCCTGACTAATGCCAGAATCACCATGTGAAAGAGCTTGTTAAATTTGAATTGTGAATTTCAAATTTAAGGAAATTGCTGACAACTATTAGTCACTACTGGCTTGCATAAGCTTGTGTTTGGATGTTTGAAGCTTATGTTTCAGGTAGATTATTTTAAGCATGGAATTGAGAGGTAAGATCCTGACCCATGCTAGATTCTACCATATGATATACACAATAGGTTGTTAAAATTCGAATTGTGAATTTTGGATTTGAGAAAATTGCTGACAACCACTAGCCACTGTTGGCTTGCATAAGCTTGTGTTTGGATGTTTGAAGCTTATGTTTCAGGTAGATTATTTCGAGCATGGTAGTAAGAGGTAAGACCCTGACCAATGCCAGAATCTACCATTTATGAGAATAAATCTCATGGCTATGAAAGTAGTTGACATGCATGATGAGTTGTTAAATTTAAGAAAGTGCTAACGACTAGTAATCATTGTTGGCTTGTGTGAGATTGTGTCAGGAGGGACACATGGTAAGTGGGTATTCATGTTATGATAGTAAGCATAAAAGTATAATGGGCATAGTAATGCTGCTTACAAGAGACCCACAATTGAGCAAGTCAATTTCTGTAGTAGATAGAATCGCAAATCCGTATTGAATTTGATTACTAATGTCATTGCTTGGTTATGGAACAATTAATTTGGATTGTAGTATCAGGTAATGATTGACTGTTTGGCTATTTTATGAATGTGTCAGGGGTACACACTACAGGAAGACCATGTGTGATGGCCTACAGAATCCAAACTTCATGGGAAGGTTTTCCCTTATCTTGGAAACGGGTTTCGGGTGAAACGCCATTGGACATTTTGAAATGTCTCATCTGCACTGCATGTTTGGT
>LPNX010610544.1:529182-613611 GCA_001517045.1 Pseudotsuga menziesii
TGAGCCAGTTATTAAAAACGCGTTTCATAATGGTCTCAGATGATGGCTAGCAGCATATGAGTAGTGAGATGATTGCCGCTATTCACAACCTTCCTCCAAAGTGGACTGGTGTGATGAGGAAGATGGCTATGGCTTGTGAGCACTTTCACCAGGTGGAGAGAGGTGATCTTCCTGCAGAGGATGAGTCCTCTGAGGAAGATGATGACACTGAGTCAGATGATGAGTCAGAGTCAGATTAGTAGCCTAGTGGGGCTTTCCCTAGTGCGTTGGTGCACTTAGGGGGTTTTTGTGTCGCCATGTATATCCTGCTGAGAAAGCATATGTGGCTTCTCATTTTTGTATTGGACATGTTGTAGACATGCGACTTATCTATTTATCTATATATATTTTTGACGCACGTGTATGCGCTTTTATGGTTTTATTATGTGAGTCTTTTTATGATGCTGTGGAATTCCTATGTGATGTATTATTACACTGTGTGTGTATTTTTTAATATGACTATGCATGATGTTGTGGTTGTATGTTTCCTATATGCGATTGTGAATGTGCCAATTTAGAATATCATTAGCCATTTGCTGTGACACTATTGAGGTTTCTGGGAACATGTGTGAATGTGATGGATTCAAATGCTCTAACCATCTATTTAGTGTGCAGGAATTTTCTACAGAGGCAGGGATCACGTACGTGATATTAATTGTTCAACTAAGAAACAAGCAGTTGGGAGTCTAAGAATACATTAAGATGGTGAATGCCAAACTAGAGAGGAGTGGCCAAGAGGCCATTGATACCATCATATTCTTCCTGGTTGTTGGTCACAGTGCCCACGCATATTCTGTCGATGTGGATCAACTCGTACGATGGGGAGTAGATGACCCATGCAGCCGAGGAGAGGTTCGGAGACCATCTACTTGCTCCATTAGCGAATCCCATATACCGGTTTGAGGTGTAATCCATCTGGAGCAATGAGAGGAAACAATACATAAGACTCACTTTTGAAAAATGTGTAAAACAAAAAAGGAGAAAGACTATAATACAAGTTGTAACGTTGTCACTCGAAGGGGTGACGTTAGAGGGAAAGTCGTTTGGACTTTCCAGGGATCAGCGGTCATTCCTTTGTGTGACACGATGAATCCTTGTAGACGACCCATTGGGACACAAAAAACACACTTGAAAGGGTTCGATCGGATTCCGTACTTGCGACATCATAGGAATACTTGTCACAGGTTGTCTATGTGCTTTGTTTGCTTCTGCAACCACACAATGAGGTTGTCGAGACAAACCAACATAATGTGAGCGAGGTCATGGAAGTAGTGTGTCATGGCGTGCTGGAAAGTGGCTCCAGTGTTTTTCAGGCCAAAGGGCATGACTCAGTATGCGAAGGTGCCCCATGGGGTTGTGAATTTCATCTTGTAATGGTATTCTTTCCGGATTTGGATTTGGTTATATCCAGAAAAACTGTCCATGAAGGAAAATGCTTCATGTCCGGCAAATGCATCGATGATCTGATCGATGAAGGGTGTGGGGAAGTTATCTTTGGGACATGCCCCATTGAGGTCATGGAAGTCTGTGCAAATGCGAATGGTACCTTATTTTTTGTTCACAGGAACAGGATTAGAAACCCAAGTGGTGTACGCAATGGGGTAGATGAAGCTGACAATGCACAGCTTCTCTATCTCAGCTTTAACCGTGGCCACTTTGGAAGAGTGAATGGGTCATTGCTTTTGGTGTACGAGTGCCACATCAAGCCATGTGTCGATGTGATGTTCCATGGTGGATGGATCTAAGCCAGGCATTTTAGTGTATGACCAGGTGAAGATGTCGCAGAATTCTTGGAAGAGAGCTTTGTAGGCAACGACCTCTCCCAGGGAGCAAGATGCCCCCAACATGATTTCTTCAACATTCTCATAATTGGTTGAGATGTTGAATTCGATGGTCAGTGAAATGTTGGTAATGTTCCCTTCTTCGAAGGCATCTAGTGTCGGGATGGGGTTCTTGAACCAGTCGACTTTCCCATGGATGAAATCTTTGGTCTCCATGAAAAACTGGTCAGAATGCGACACAATTTCTTCGGGGAGGAAGAACAAGTGATGGTGCATGTTGTCCCATGGGTATTCTAGGGCGGTCAGAGCTTCAAGTATCTCCTCATCGTTGCTGAAGCACCAAAGAGACAGGTCTGATGGACCATCATTGGGGGTGGAGATAAGCAGGTCAGTTGAACTGGACATCATGTAAATGGACATGGTGTCTGAAGAAGGAGGTGGGGGGTGCACTTCTTCGATCAAGGTGATTTTACACTTAAGGGAATGTTGACGAAGGTCAGCTAGAGCCATTCGAAATTCAGGAAGGTCTTGGAAATGGTGAGAGTAATGTCCATAAAAATCACAGAGGGTGCAAGCATGGTTTGTTCTCAATGCCTTGTTTTTTATTATCAGTGCAGTTGGAAGTTCAACCATGGGGATGTTTTCATTTGTATCCATGGAATCTAAATGTGCACGGATCATTGGTATTTCAGGGTAACTCTGAGTTGGATGGCGCTGTTGCTCGCAGACGACGCAAGGTGGGACTTGTCGCGGTTCTGCGGTGGCTTTGGAATTCTTGCCCCTGGCCCTTTTTGGTTCGGGCAGTGCGGGTGCAGGTGCAGTGGTTGGCTTTTGCAGACCAGGTGAAGGGTGAGACTCGACCACAATGGGTTGCACCGGGGTTAAGAAAACCTGGGGCATTACTGGTCGAGTTGGTGGATCAAGATACCACACCAAAATTCCCAATGTAAAGTTGGGTAGGCTTAAGGTGGCAACTACTGCCTTGCTCATGACACCAGGTGGGGGAAAGAGGAAGGGAATCATATGGACTGGGGATGAGCCCAGATAACTCCCTGTTGGTTGCATGTGGGGATGCGGTTGTGGTTGTGGCTGCACATAATGCTACTCATGCGAGTGATGTTGTAACTGTGGATGACGTTGTGGTTGTGGTTGGGGTTGTGGCTGCGGTTGTTGTTTGGGTGCAGCGGTGTTGGATGATACCATGCACAAGTCTGCAGTCTCATTTTGTGTCGGTGATGGTGACACTGAGGGGAAAGGAGCCATCATGGTGGGATCGACAAACAACCCAGGGCCCACATTCAACAATGGGTAGGCTGGTGTGTTGTCAACCATAGTGTTGATTGCAGGGATGACATTGGCGTGTGTGGTCATCCCTTGCGGCTCAATGGTTGTGATGGTCGGGATAATGTTGGCAGGTGCCGTTAACCCTTGCGGATCATGATAAGTTAGTTGATCAACCGTCACAATATTCCCTTTGTGGGGGAACATCATGAGACAGAAGACAATTGATGCAACCGCTCTCATGGCATACATATAACTTCTTCCGAGGAGAAGGTTATAGTCTAGTTGAGCGTTGACGACCTCTATGTCGTTCAGCACTGTCTTCCTGGCTAATGTGATGGGGACATGGGGGAGGATTCCTTGGGATTTAGTGGGATGGCCATCATAAGCCCGCAAAGTTGTGAAGGATGGCTGTAGAATTGGTGATCCTAGATTCTGCGAAACCAGGGTAGACATAATGCACGTAGATGCCCCCTCATCTACTAGGCACCGGTGCACAACCAAGTTACGAATAGATACCGGGATTTGGAAGGCGATGGTTGATGGCATACGTGGTTATCCATTCTTCGTGTCAAATGTGATCAACTTGGAGTCGAAGGGGCCTATGGCCCTCAGGGTAGCTAGTAACACTTTTTGTTCTGTTGGGAATGTTTTGAGTACCTCCAGAGCAGACATGGTCGTTAGTGTTTGGGCCAAATCATCCACAATGCTATAGCTGAAAACACCTCTAGCTGTGGCGTTGTTGGCCACTCGGCGTATTGGGGGTGCGGGGGAAAGGGGGTAACTGAAGAGGTGCATTGACCGTCTTGGGCATAGATGCCACTGATGTGTCAGTGGGTTCGGTGGTGGTACCATACTAATTCTGTCTAGTTTGTAAATTGACCTCTTCAGTCATCATGGCTAGTAGGTGGTGAACACCTGTTTCAGTCATGGGAGGTGCACCCGGAGCATTGGGATTGGGTTGGGGAGGGGGTGTGGTTGCCACCAACCCTTGGACAGGTAGTGGGTTTTGAAGCACCATAGGAGGAGGTCCTTGTGGTGTCAGGTTGGGTTGGGTTTGATTTGCAGCGTTGGTGGCCTGTTGAACCTCATTCTGAATTGCCTGGTTGGTGCAAACCATAAGGGGACACTCAAATATGTAGTTCCCATAGACCTCATAGAGTGTGCATGGTTGGTTTGTGCACAACGGGGAGTTGCATCTAGGAGCATTTGGTCGTGGGGGGTTTTGGGCGGGTCAGTTTCCTGCAGCATTGTTGGGAGGATTTGGTTGTTGACCGCCTCCCTGCGGTTGGTTATTGGCTTGGGTCTAGGGCCGATTATTTCTAGCTTACCCTTATTGATTGTTGGGGGCAGGCTGGTTGGGATGGTTTTGTTGTGCAAATACTTGTCCTAATGGAGCAGGTTGAGCAGCGGTGGGGGCTTGAACCACTTACACTGGTGGTGCATAATAAATTTGGGTGGGTTGTGGTGCCTCAAATGTGGATATTTTCCCCGTGTATTGCTATGTTGGCCATGCCATGGCTTGAGCCTGCTGCGGTGGCGTAGGTTGTGTGTAGGAAGTTGTTGCTCCAGACTGGGACATCATTCTGGCATAGTCCAAAGTTTTGTTTTGGTAAGCAACACTAGCAATGTTGCTTGGTTGTGGTGTAACAGCAGGTGGTGTCAGATGGTGCTGTGGCTATTGGGAGACCGAGCCTATGATGTCGTCTGCATCATAACATGCCCCTGGTGCATCCCGATAGGAAGTGTTTGGACGGGGGGCATCTGGAATGATGGTGTACATATATCTAGACTAGGCGTAGATAAGGTCAAACTGTTGGGCTTTTAGTATGGCCTCCTCTTGGGATTGGGAACGTTTGGATGCGATGTCCTTTGCTATGGGCAGGAGCAAGGTCTTCAAAAACCAATCCAAGAAGATCATGTCATCAAGTTGGATTTTACATAAGCTGCAACGTCACCGCCACTCATGGATGTGGTCAGTTATATGTGTTGCAGTGCTTTGGAGACATGATAATAGGATCTCCACCCCTTCATCATATCTGACGGGGAGTTGGAAATACTGTAGGAACATGAAAGCTAGGGAGTTGAAATCTAGATATTTGGTCTATGGTAGCTCAATGTACCATTTGGCCACAGGACCTGTAAGGGTGCGTTGGAATAGCCTCAGCCTGATGGGATCATCTACGATGTTGTTGGATGAGCACCATAGATGGAATGTCATAATATGGTTCTAGGGACATTCCCCTACCTTGCCTTCAAACTTGGGGATATCTGATGGCAGCTTAGTTGGCATTGGAGGCTAAAACGCTTGATGGCGAATGGGGTCGTTTATCAATCGAGCCAGATTAGGCAAGTTAAGATGATCCATGAAAGGCATATTGGACCCTAGGTTGATGTGATATGGGGAAGGGATGGTGGTGGGGTTTGCAGGTGCATAATGTACCTGCGTAACTGGGGGTATTGGTTGTGCCATTGTAGATGGGCCAATGCCCCCACTTGTGGTGGAAGGGACAATGTGGGTGGAGGGGACATTGCCCCCATGTATGACAGTAGGGGAAATGTAAGTGGATGGTACATTTCCCCCTGTGTGGCAGGAGGGGCAGTGTGTGTGGAAGGGCCACTGCCCCCGTGTGTTGCAAGTGGGCCAGCTTAGCTAGTCACTATGGGTGGTGGAAGCTGACTTATGACAGTTTGCATGACTCTACTTGGGCCACCTGCAGGGTTGTTGGTGACAGGTTGTGATGTGGACATGGGTCCACTTGCTATGGTTATGCCGAAAAATGGATCTGGATTTGCACCGGTCGTGGGGCTTGATGGTGCAGTATGGAGGTCTGGTTCAGACTGGTATGGATTTGAATCTGAATCAGAGGCTATGTGGCATTCTGATGGTGTGGGAGATTACTGAGAACAGTTTTGATGATGTCAGTTTAATGTCCCGAATGGTGGTGGTTCACCTCTTAGGCGTGAGGAAGAGCGTGGGGGATCAATTGTGTTAGATGTTAATCAAACTGATGGGAATGATGTTTGGACCCCAGTTTCAATGGCTTCCTATTGGTTGTAGGTGGTCACTTGGCCACCAAGACTACTAGAAGACAACACTTAACTTTTTCCTCGTGGTCGTTTCTACTCAATCGGTGGGGGTTGTTTCCCGTTTCGCTTGGCAATTCCTCTCAGCGGCCAGCTACTTTGGGGTTCCCGTGGTACTCATCACAATGAGTTTCTAGGCTGAGCCCAAGTACTTCCCACGGTTGAAGCAGTCAGGGACTTATGTCCTCAAAGACTGTAGATTTGTTTGAACTTAGTGTAAATTGATAAATTTTAAGGCTCTCTCAGCATCATGAACTAAGTTGGGTTGATTACTTAGTATGGTGTATTTTTTTTTCTGTCTTTCTGGTATCAGGTGGCTGCAAATGGTTTATGAATTCATCATATTGTGGCAGAGTTCATATCATTGTTGTGCAGGTAGTGAATAATCAGAAATTTGTAAACATATACATTTTTAACCCTGAATGTGACAGTCTAACTAGGTGACTACCTTACACCTATATTCCTCTTAGACCAAGAGAAGGTGTTGGGCTCTCAACACAATGGGACTAGGCCCATCCATAGATCCACAGGTCACCTCCTGGATGCAAGGTTGGTCAATAGGGAGGATGCTTAGCACCTTGAGAAGCCCTCATTTTCTACCCCCTCTACCTTCCAGGTCATCCATTTTTAATGGTTTAGAACAATATTTAGTGAAGGGCCTAGAACTATATGAGCTTTCCCTTCGTCGTATCCCAGAATACCCCAGAGGGTGATGACTGGGTAGAAGAGGAAGGGAAAACAAGACTATTAATTTTAGTTAAGTTACATTCATTAAGCCATTAAAATTTGTTTAGAATTTAGACATTGTTTGTACAGGAAATTGCAGTAAATTGTAACAAAAATTGAAATTGAACTACTGTGCTAGACAGAGGCGGCTGAGCCGCACTAACAGTCCCTATTAAACTAAAATTTAACCTCTGATTGTTAAACTGCATGTTTCAGGTCAATTTCGACGAGGGGGTTGTGAAATTTTTCCAAAAACAAGCAAGGGGGTCACACATATTTCACAAACAGAAGCGGTCTATTGTTCTGAGTGAAGTCGCACCTTTCGAGGGGAAAAGGGTGACCTGGTCACACCTGTGAAGCCTAAAAGAGTGACCTCATACCCTTTTCAAGCCCGATAAGTGTGACCTGCCTCGGATTTGGGGTTTTTCTGATCCTGAGTCAAATCCGGCTGAAAATAACCTGTATTGTGACCAAACCGACTCAGATTTGCCTTGTAGAGGATTTGGCAACAATAAAAACTAGAAATAAACTAGATATAAGCTAGATTTGACAAGAAATTCTAAAACTAGGGCATAAACTGAAAAAACTGAACCAGGGATCTTGTGGGATTGACCTGGTATGGTCACCAGTTCTGTAGTAGGGATTTCTCCTTTCTAAAGGGGCAGGAATGGCTCCCTTCTATCTATAAGACAGAAGGGTAGGTTCCTGCATGTGAAAAATGCAGTAAAGAAAACATAATGGACAGAAAGAAAAGAACAAGAAATAAAGGCCGTGAGCCCCTCTGCAAACAAGGTTATGGCTTCGCCTTGGCTACCTGCAAACAACTAATGAATAGAAAGAAACCTGCAAAACATGTTAATAAACAAACTTGTAAACAAACATGGGTCAAAAACCAACTAAACTAACAAAGCAAATACATAAACAAAATGATTTTGTACCTCTCCTTTGGTGGAATGGGCCACCATGCCCTGGCAGTAAGCACCTCCTTATCTCACTCCGCAATGGAGGAGATATGGCTCAATAGGAAGATGAGTGGAAGAGAGGGGGATGTGGGTGGCTTGAGAGGCAAATAGTCTTAAGGCATCCATGGGCAGCATAATAGTATGCAAGAGAGGTGTGTCTTTGAGAGTAACCCCACCCTCCTTTTATAGCTTTTTTGGGGTTTTAGGGTTTTAAGCCCTTGGTCTGGTCTTTAGCCCCTTTCTCCCTAAATTTAGCTCCTTTTAGGGTTTTAGGCTCCTTTGAGGGGTTTTAGCCCCTTTTTGGAGGCTTTAGCCCTTAGGAGACTTATTTGGGCTCATTTTGGGGGTTTTTAAGCCCTTTTCTTCATCCTTAAGCCTTTTTGAGGGTGTGGGGGTCTAATGGAGGGTCGTGAATGGGTGTCCTTGGGTGGTGTGGGCCATGTAGAGCTGAGTGAGGGATTTTTCAGGTTAACACTATAGATGAATCCTGAGGTGGTCCTAAGGTGGTCCTAAGTAATTGGATATGATCAAGGGAGGGGATTAATTCCCTTTGACCCTACATGATGCATTTAAGGGTTAAGACCCATAAACCACATAACATGTACCATATAATGGATCATTGTCCTTCGAGTGAGAGACTTGGTATTTTTCTGATGTTTTGTGCATGAAGGATTATCTCAAGGCCTTAACCATGGTTGGGGAAGAAATCCACAGACTTATACCCTAAACAAATATTCTTGAAATAATGGGAAATAATCAAGGCCTGGAATTGTAATAGATCCCTCTAAAAGGAATCTCTTGCATACATTTAGAATAGGGATGCCATTAGGAATTTCTGTACATATATTCGGTGGGTCTTAGGGACTTGACCATGATTATGGGAGGAGAATAACGTCATTAATGCATAAATTAATATTATAGGTATTATGAGACATGATATATCCATTAAATCACCACTATAAAACTCTATAAATACATTTTTCATTGAGTGGAATATGGGTACAATTACAAGGTTTTGCACACAAGATATGGATGTATAGACTTCGGCCAAAAATGAAGTTTCTATGGCCCTAGTTTACGAACTAGGCCATCAACGACCATATAAATTTGGATCATTGTCCTTTGGTGGGATATCAGTGTCATTGACACCTTTTCTATACTAAGCATAAAAAACATTAACAAATAATACATAAACATAATAATACAAATAATACATAATACCTTTTCTAGGGTTCATAATACATTAACAAATAAAAAATAAAAATAAAAACAAATAAATAAATAAAAACATATAAAACTACACCATTTCCTTCATTGTTCACTTACCTACACTTAAGTTCCCTCCCGCATGTTACAAAATTTACAGTCCAATACTTTGGAGTTCCCTCATAGAGCCAGTCGTTACTTTGGGTTGATACTCTGTGACTTTATATTTTTATTTTGTGGTTGGTTCCTTCATTGGATCGATTCTTGAAACTTGGACAAATCCAAAGTTTCCTTCACAGGTTCCTTCATTACTCTATCGGTTTCCTTCATGGGTTCCTTCTTTGCTCTGCTATTTTCCTTCACGAGTTGATTGACCAATCGTGGCTAGTTTCAGGACATCGTGATTGGTTTCAAGAGTTCATTGACTGCAAAAATGTCTTTTGTAAGTACAAATTTCTATGCGAATTGAAAATTTAGCCACATCATTTTTTATGTCAATAATTTTTTTTATGGGGAATTTTCCCTCCATGGGAATTGAACTCCTGACAATCACTTGAAGGACTTATAGCTAAACCTTGTAACCTTCTTGAATTATTTTCATCCTGTTGAAGTCTAGTTAGCAGTAGGAAGAAATTTCTTACCATACATTGAGTATTGTATGAGTTTCGAGGGTTTGTTTACAGAGAATTATGTATATGTGAGATGAAATCAAAACCCTATATCAAATTACCTAAATCTGTTAATATGCCTCGAACTGATAAGAAACACGTCCAAGGGGAAACAATCCTCGGTCCTATAATATAAGCATTGATAAATAGCCCCAAAGTGCCAAAATAAGCATTGGTTTCTAGACCTAAAGGAATAATATTCCTAGTAGCAGCAAAAATAAACGGTAACCCTGGTTGATTTTTTACATAGAGTGGAAGAATTTTATTAATTTTACCATGGTCGATATTATTGTTTCCCAAAAAAACATCCTCTCTTTGTTCGTCATGAAGTGTCTCGGCTAGTGTGATTGTGTGTAACTACTGGGCATGATTGTGTCTCTACTAGGCATAACTGAGTATCTATGCTAGTGTGACTATGTGTCACTGATGGGCATAATTGTGTCTATGTTGCACATAATTGAGTGTATCTGTTGGGAATAACTGAGTGTCTCTGCTAGTGTGGAAGTGTCGTTGTTGGGCATGACTGTGTCTCTTCTAGGCATAATTGAGTGTCTCTTCTAGTGTAACTATGTGTTACTTCTAGGCATAACTGATTATGTCTGCTAGTGTGACTACAACACAAGCCTGCTATTGTGAGTACCGGTTTCCTCCTTACAATCTCAAGCCTGCTAAGTTTTGCAACAACACAACCTTAAGGATGAAATTTCATAGGGAATAGATATGAGAAACCTCAAGATTGAGGTTAAAAATTTTAGAGTGGCATTTCACGTAATCATTTCCATGTCCTCTTGATTTTATCCTTCCTGCAACCATTTCCTATCACAATATCTGATGGAGGTGTGTACCAGTTGCAATTGTGACTCGAACAACCTATTAAATTGTCTTGTGGAAATCATTGAGATTACTATTAGTTGGGTTATTATTAATGTAATATAAGTTATTTGAATTATTTCCTTGTTTTCTCTTAGGTGTCCACATGGCCTGGTGAGTTGGCATTCCTTTGAGGATACTCATTGCCTTCACTCCATTTTTTTAGTGTTCCTATGATCTCCACAGGTCCTTCATTAATCACTCAGTTATATATATGGACTCTTCTATCTTGTAAATTTTGGTATTATCTTTCTTCGCCAAATAAGATTGAGTCCTTGATAATACTCTCCCTCCCCAAGGTCTTGCCATTTTGTTAGCAGGGGTTCCACTCCCAAATCAGCATCAGTGCCAAAAGATAGTCAAAAGAGTTCTATTGCATTCCAATTCTAGAATTTGGTTGTTGATTGAGAATTGAAGAGGCTCTAATTCTATCGATCTAGATGGTTGATCGAGGAGGTTAATAAAACACTATAATAATGCAAAATAAGTGTTTATGTTTGTGTATTCAAAATTTATTGGTACCTTAATTGAAATTTTTTTTAATGTTTTTTGGAGATTCTTTTAGGTGTTTTTGTTATTATAGGAAGTTTTTAAAGAGGAGCAAATATGTTTCAAGTAAGATAATGTTTAATGATAGCATTATGTAGAAAATTTTAATTATTTGAAAAATATCATCTTTAATTTAATTTTGATGTATTTTAAAATAGCAGTTTATTAATTTTAGTGAATTTCTGAAATAAAATATTGATGATTCTTTTTAAAAGACCAAAGTAATAAAGTTTTCAATAATTAAAAATAAAAAAATCAAGAAATAAAAAAACATATTTTCAATTTAATTAATTAATCTATAGGTATGGTTTTTGTTGCTCGAATTGTTAGTGTGAGTCATGTTTGATAGCCTTTAGTTGCTTCGTAGGACATGTTATTGTGAAATTCATTAGAAACCAAATTATATATCATTTGATAGTCCATTATACCTTAGTGGCTGACAATGGAATCTTTCTCATATCTACATAAATAAAGAGACTCCTAGCTAAGTATAAAATCAAACATAAGTTTTACATGCCCTACTATATACAGAGAATGGTTAGGTTGAAGCCATAAATGTTCATTACTATCCATACTTAAATACATTGTTAATGCTTCAGGTGACCATTGACACACCAAGCTATATCCTACACTATGGGCTTACAAAACTTTCATTATAATTTAAAAGGTCCCACTCAATGGAGATTACATATCTCCATGATGAACTACTCATTGGTATATAGAGCTAAATTTATGCTTCCCTAAGAGGTCTTAGTCCCATCACTTAGCATTGCACTCCATGATGCTATAACTGATGAATATCTTGTCACCACACGTATGGTAGAGTTAGAGATCGTAGATGAAAGGAATCTCAAGCATTGGATAACATGCAGTAGTACCATAGTTATGTATTTAGGGTGTGTAACAAAATGGTCTTGGCTTAAACCTTCACCAAGGGATATATGGTTTTATGTCAGAACTTTGAAGACTAGGAATAGAGTATTTCTAAGGACTAATCCAACCTCTAACTAAATTCTACTACCTTGGAACTAAGACCCAACAATACTATAACTACACTTTCAAATACTTAGTATTAGTATAAATACACCCATGCTTATAAGTCCTCAAGATAATGATATCAATTCATGGGTTATTCGACCTATATGAAGGAGGCTTCGTCAGATTTCTGACATCTATGTAGTGAAATTTGTCATCAGATATCCACTAAATATGACATATCTGCTACACTAACAACAACTTCAATTTGGGGGTTATATAACTTTATGCGTGTCTACAAGGAGCACAATATGAGTGAAAGCATTTTATCCAAGGAAGCATTGAATATGAAGGTTGGCCTCCTCTCCTTCTCAGAACTTTTAGAAGGATAAATCATTGAGGAAGGCATGATACAACTCTTTTAAGAGAATTTTGATTTATGTGGCATACTCTTTCTTGTTTCTTTCAAGTATTGGATACATTAGCATCTTTCTTATTTTAGCTGGGGATATAGATTTTGTTTTCATCCCCCATGGGTGTGTTTTCTCCACCCTCAATCCCTCATTGGATAAGTTGTTTGGGATCCTTATGTTCTCCCTGTGGTATTTCTACTTTAGTCATCTTAGGATTGTTGGTTTTGTCCCTCCCCTAGGGAAAGTTTTTTTATACTTATCTCCACTCGCATCTGGAATGACTTATTCTCAGGACTATGTACACGTTACCTTTGATTTGCTATTGAATATCAAGGAACACCTATTTTTCTTCATGAAAAAAAGTTACAAAATCTTAGCAAATGATTTTATTATATATCTTGAGATCCATAAAATGGGTATTTAATAATTTTGGTGAAGTAACAAAATAAATTAAAAAAGATACACCTACAAAATTTGTCAAAAAAGTATTTTGTATTTTGAGAAAAATCGGCAGAAGCATTTGCTATGGAACCACTTGATATCTATCTCACATTACAAGACTATGTGATGTACTATTATACTAGGGAATTATTGATATTCGTCAAGATAATGATATCACTATGATGTCATGCTTATAAGTCTATCAAATATGTTTCTCAAAATATTGATGTCACTAAGATGCCATGCTTATAATTCCTCAAGATAATGATATAACTTTGTGGGTAATCTAACCTCTATGAAGGAGACTTCGTCAGATTTTCGACATCTATGTAGTGAAATTTGTTGTCAGATATCCATTTAATCGGACATATATGCTACACTACCGAAGAATTCAATTCATGGGTTATATGAATTTAGGCATGTATATAGGGAGCACAATATGAGTGCAGACTGTTTGTCCAAGGAAGCACTAAATATGAAGCCTCTGGCCTCCTCTCCTTCTCCTAACTTTTAGAAGGAGAAATCATTGAGGAAGGCATGATACAGCTCTTTTAAGATCTTTTTGCTTTATGTGGCATACTCTTTTTTGGTTCTTTCGAGTATGGGATACATTATCATCTTTCTTGTTTTAGTTGGGGATATAGATTTTGTTTTCATCCCCCAGGGGTTTGTTTTCTCCACCCTCGATGCCTCCTTGGATAAGTTTTTTGGGCTCCTTATGTTCTTCGTGTGTTGTTTCTACTTCAATCATCTTGGGATTGAAATCCTATTAACCCAAAATCCTTCAATCATCTTGGGATTGAAGTCCTATTAACCCAAAAGCCCTTAACTTTTATAAACCCTATTCAGTAGAGAATAAATTATTCTTGAAACAAAGAGGAGTTGATTAAGGTATTCCCATTTAGACTTATATAGTCTTGCACATGTTTAAATGCATGTTTATTCACTTGATTAATATTTAGTCTTATAAAAATTTAATATTTGATGATTTCTGCAAGCCTTGTCAAAGGAAATGCAACTCATGGTGGATGCATATTAAATCATCACCAAAATAGGGTATGGTAGTTTATTTATTCAATAGTTTATTTATTCATTTATTCAGAGAAGACATATATTCATTTCATTTATGTCGCAAAGTGAGATAGTTATTTGTTGCTAGTACAAAATTCTCATCACAATGCTATGCGGTTTTGTTGGCTTGTTGAGGTTATTTCGTCGCAAGACCGATATAACAAAAATTAGCCCAATATCCCTTAAATTTTATAAACCTAATCCTCCAAGAATTTTAGTGGACTGTGCGGGCATTTCAAAGCTACACACCTTACCATTTCTGACTTGTCACTCAAATTGGCCATGGTGAAAACTTTATTGTCTTCCAATATTTACAATGTTGATATATTTTTCCAATATGATGACAACCTCCTCCCATTACTTAGCTGATGTGGGCATTTTTAAAGTTTCTGCAAACATTTTATAGTTGGATGGTGTGGGAATTCTATTGTCTTGCAGGCGTTCTTGAAGCTCTGCAAACATCTTCTCCAAGTCATGCAGGTATTTTGATTGCAAACAAATTTTGGTGTAGGCATTATTCTCACTTTCATTCATGTTGCGGGCATAGTTTTAAACACTACAAACACTTTTTCAATAATTGCTTGCATGCATATTTTGGGCATATTTGTCTTTAAGTCATTCAATTAAACTGATATGGAAAGCATATTTATAATAATTAGACTTGCAACCTCATCAGACATTCTTCTGATATTTGAGGACATTTTAATTCTATCTGGTGGGAATTCTTCCAAAGCTTGTGGGCATAAATACCTTTTGTTTGTGGATTGGTGCATGCACATTTTATTCCCTACAGTCGTTATTTTTTATTGTGCATGCATATAACCAATGCATGTTTCCTAAAGGTTTTTGTAGTCTTCTTACTATTTCCTTTAGTCGTCACTCATTTCATTTATCATGCAGGCATTATCTTGATGCTTGAAGACACGCCTTTTAACTGACTCCAAGTATCATCACCTTGTGGACAGTTTCATTACATAACTCAAATTCATGCGATAGTCGACAGATTCATTCCAAATGTGGGAACTTTCTTATTGCTTGCAGTCATTTTCATCAGTCATTGTATTTCTGAGTGATCGGCGGGAATATCATGAAGATCCTATGTGCATTTTATTCCTCATATTTTTCACTTCTCTCAAGTATTGTATTCATTACATGCATGTTAACTTTTTGCAGTCCCTTGTGTGCATTTTAAAAACATTACTTAGCTTTGGAGAGCATCTCCCATATCTTTAAACAATCATCTAGTACCGTTCATAAAAGGTAGGCATGCATTTTTTGTCATACCGGTCCCCCTATCAACATGCCAACTTCATCACTTATTAAATTTCATTAGTTTTCTAATTCAACCGCGATCCTTAGACCTGATTTTTCCTTGCAAAGCCATTATTCTCCATTTGAGTTCATTCTCCAATGATGAACTCATGGTAAACTCAAAGTATTTATAAGACTTCAAGTATGGCTTGCCATATGGAAGCCATCTTCATTTGTGCATTGATCTACTTGATCCAAATTTAGCAAAAGTTTTTTCTTCACCCATACTTTAGAGCGGTCTTGGCTGAGATCATTTCTCCTTTGTCTTTCAAAACTGTTTGTGTCATCCTTCTTCCAGGAATCATTTCCTGAGTTGTATGTTAGTATTCTCATGAATTTCCTTCTCTTTTTCTCTTGATAAATTAGACTTCAATCTTCCAATTTCATTGTTTTGGTCTTCTAGCTCATCTTCCAAACCTTTGTTCTTAAGTTTCATTCTCATGAACAAATCTTTTGTCTTCTCTTTGTATTTTTTTAATGATCTCAAAATTTTCTGCTTGAGTCTTGGATTAAATTTAAGATCAATATCCAACAATGTTCTTATAAATGCATTATTAGCTTTCAAAAATATTTCTTGTTCATCTTCTGTAAGTATAACTTCATCATCATTACATTCAAAATTTTCATCTATTGAAGAGTGCTCACAATCACTTGTATATAAAGCATGTACATGCTTTTCTTCTTGCTTTCCATCCTTGGATTTTGTTTCCTTTTCTGTCTTGAATCCTCCTTTGTCACTAATGTTTTTCCATCAATGAAAAACTTGGTCATCAATAAATATGCATGTTAATAAGGGGGAGCAAACAAATCAACCAATCAAAAAACATTGCAGCCTATTGAAAATAGTAATGAATAGACTACCAACATCTCAAGGGGAGCAACTAAACTACATGAAAGGGGGAGAGTATGCAAGAATCCAATTTGTTTTTTCTTAGTCATTGTGAAGTCCTTAGTAGATATGTATTTGAACCTTTGTCATTAATGTCAAAGAAGGAGAAAAATTGAATATTGGAAGATTGTTGCCATCAATGACAAAGGGGGAGTTTGTTGAATATGGTTGTCATTTATGACAAGCCATTAATGAGAAAGGATGAAGTGATGACATAGAAAGAAAACAAAGGACAATGACATGACATGGCATGAAGAACCCTGTATGTGGAATTGGAGCCATTGGAACACCTAATGAGCCAAATGACCCATTCTATGGTCATTTGTGTCTTAATGGGGTTATGAAACCTGTTACCCTCGCTTGTGGAAGACCTAATATTCCACACATAATGAGAAGCCCTTGCTTGGTCCTTTTCTTTGAAAATTACTTTGAACATACATTGAATCTCTTGTATAATAGAATCCTTGCCTAATGGATTACGTGGAACCTACGATGCACAATTGAAACCCTCAACGATCATTGTTGTAGTAAGATGTCTAGTGGGATGTTGGTGAATTGTTGTGGTTGTTGATGTAACAAACCTTGGTAAGTGCAGACTATTAAATGTTTTGGTGAGGATTTGGTTGATGGGGCTGGTTGATGATCTTTTTTTACTAAATATATTGTTTATTTATCGATCTTGGCTTGTGCATCCTTTTCTTGCGTAAAATTGGTATTGGCTCGAGGTATTTTTAACATGATGGTATTTTGCTCTTATTTGCCATGTTTTTTCCGGCCATGGTGTAGGTGGAACCAAATAGGTATTTTTCAGACCGCTCTTCCTCAAGCGAGGGTATTTTAGGAAGGATAGAGGAAAGTGAGACATCCAGTAGGTCTACAAGGGAAAGATCAACTAGATGTCAGAAGATTAGAAGAAAATTCAATAAACACATGGATTTTTTTCTCGCAAAAGGGGGGTCATGTACCTATGATTATAAGACAATAAGAGAAATCGAGGTGCCCTTAAGGTGCAAACATCTAGTGAAACAATGGGTACCTAGGGATCTTCCTTAGGTCAACACAAACTTTTGTGTGAATGAGAGGATATATAGAATTGCACCATCGTCATTACATGGATTTAGGTTGTTTTGCATGGATGGCATAAAGGTCGATTATGGTAGATGTACAGAATTGATGCAGTATGTTGGACCCTCTTACAAATAAAAATATTGGATGCCCTTGGTCCAATAAACATAAAGTATGCGTAGATATAGGTCATCAGCAAACTATTTACAACTGAAAGACAAAGATCAAAATAAATGGGTAGCGTTGTACATTAACGGAAGGCCAAAGACAACTGGGAATATTGTGGGCTCTATAAAAAATACTCAACCAGGGTCTACACTTAAGAAACCCAACTGAATGTTTGAGGGGCGTAAAGGAAACAGTGTATTTATATGTGCCATTAAATCAATACCTGCAGGGGAAGACCTACTTATTAATTACAATTTGAATTGAGTAGATACAAACATGGTTACTATGGATGTGGTACATCCAATAATTTACCAAACCTTTTATTAATATTTTTAACATCTTTAGTATATTTTTGTTAGTAGATAGTTATAATTTTTTGTCAAATTTTTTATGTTTACTTCGCAGGGAGGTGATCGAGGTTGCATCACCCCAGCAGCTGGTCATAGGAGTGTGCCATCCTCGAGGAAACACATATACATCAAAATGTTATGTTATTAAATTGTTTTAGTGAGTATTTCGGTTTTGTTACCTAATTGTTTCTATTTTTTTATGCAGGGTTCTATCAGGGGCACCTCCCTCACAGTAGATGTTACTAGACATGCCTCAAGGCGGTAGGTATACATCGATGCCATTGTAAAAATTTAATATGTACAAACAGTTCTGTTGTTATGTTTTTTCAATAGTATATTCATTTGATTTATATAATCATATCTATATCTGATGCAAGGTGTTGATCGGGGAAGCAACCCGACTATTGATCAGACGACAGCAGCCTTAGGGAAACAGGTAAACCTGAATGTAATTCTACAATTTAAATACTTCAAAATTGTACAAATATATAAAATGTAGCATAATGTTTATTTTGTTATGTATTTTTCATTTGTATAATTGCTTTCATTATGATAATGTTGACTACTATTTTTGCAGGTGGATGATCGGGGAAAGTCCCCAGCTGTTAATCAGACCACACTGTCATCTAGGCATCAGGTAAACCTAGATATATTTCTAGGAATCAATCATGATAGATATGTTTTGTTAATATAATTTTTTTCTTGGACTATTGCTTCAACACGTAAGTAATGTTTTATATATTTTGTTGCAGACCAATTATTCGGTTTATGAAACAGCAACACAACAATCCTTAGATTTTGATGTGAACAAGTTGTTGAACGATGTTGACATTGGTTCTTATCTAGAATTGGTTAAGGTGATAGAGAATACCTTGAAAAAAATTAATGCGGATATGCTTCGTCTGCTAATCATTAGTCCGCAGACAGACGAGATCAAAGAAAAGGTTGAAGTGTTTCTAAAGAGATCTCAGGACTTGAAAGTAAGTTGTGCAATCTTGAATCATAATATCAATTCATTTAGAACTTAATGTTTCTGAGTGGATTGCCTCAAGCCTACAAAGATAGAATTGAGTTTTATGAACCAAGAACTCTTGAAGAAGCGATAAGGAAAAATAAGTATTGCTATGAACAAAGCAAAGGTAAACCTGATTACCATAAGCCATGGAAGGACAAGAAAAATGAAAATTTTGACCAAAGGAGGAAAGGTTTCAAACCTTCTAGATTCAGGAATCGGCAGAAGCAGCCATCCCAAGCTACGTAATCTATTTGGAGTGATAGGTGGAAAGCCTAAAGAACCACATCAGAATAGAGGTCCACTCAAATGTTGGAAATGTGAAGGACCCCACTTGCGCAGATATTGTCCACTTGAGAATGAAAGTGCAAGGCCAGCTTATAACATACAGGAAGCAGAAACAGTGGGTCAAGTAGCAAGGGCAGTCCCTAGAATTTATGCAACACTAGAGGACCACCAGGTAGATCACTAGTCAACTATGGTTGAAGTTGCAGGTAAGTTGTTGACTAATCTGTTTCTATTTTGATTGACCCTGGTTTTACTCATAGTTATATCACTCCTAGGGTAGTGGAGATTTGTGCTTTTAAGAAAGTAAAGCATAGAAAATCTTGGTTAGTTCAGCTAGCCACTGGAACTAAGAGAAAAGTCAATGAATTGGTAGAGAAATGTCCATTGGTTATGAATGGATTGATCACTTGTGTAGATTTGAATGTTCTACCGCTTGGTTCCTATGATTTCTCATTGGAATGGATTGGTTAGAAGCTCACATAGTAAAGATTGAATGTTATAACAAGACTTTTGAATGCACAGATGAAGAAAGAAACCTAGTAGTGGTGAAAGGTATTCCAAAGGTAATTTCAAGTAAGGCAGGTTTCAACAATGCAGTTGAAGAAGTTCTGTAGGAAGGGATTCCAGTTGTATGCAGCTCATATTCTGGAACCAACAAAAGATGAAAATCCTAGGTTGGAATACTATCAGGTGTTACAGGAATTCAAGGATGTGTTTCCTGATGAGATTCCATGGCTTCCTCCAAAGAGAGACATTGATTTCACCATTGAGCTTGTGCCAAGACCAGCACCAGTGTCCAAGACACCCTACAGTATGAGTATACTGGAGATTCTAGAGTTGAAAATGCAACTACAAGAGTTGTTGGAAAAGAAGTATATCCGACCAAGTGTGTCTCCTTGGGAAGCACCGGTTCTGTTTGTGAAGAAGAAAGATGGTACCCTCAGGTTGTGTATTGATTAGAGACAGTTGAACAAGGTTATTGTGAAGAATAAATATCCTTTGCCTAGGATTGATGACCTCTTTGATCAAATGAGAGGAGCAAAGGTATTTTCCAAGATTGNAATTCATAAGACAACCTTCAGGACAAGGTATGGACATTATGAGTTTGTAGTGGTATCATTTGGTCTCACCAATGCACCAGCTACATTTATGTGCCTTATGAATAGTGTCTTTAGTAAGTATTTGGACAAGTTTGTTCTCATTTTCCTTGATGACATTCTTGTTTATTCCAAGAATGAGGAAGAACATGAAGAGCATTTGAGATTGACATTGCAATTGCTCAGGGAGCATTAGCTGTATGAAAAACTGAGCAAGTGTGACTTCTATAGAGATAGAATTCAGTATTTGGGTCACATTATCTCAGAGGAGGGTATATCTGTAGACCCTGAGAAGATTGAAGCCATTATGATTGGCCTACTCCAAGAAATGTGACGGATGTAAGATATTTTATGGGACTTGCGGGATACTACTAGATATTCATCGAAGGATTTTCCAAGGTTGCACATGCCATCACTTCTTTGCAAAGGAAGGGGATAAAGTTTGAATGGACTTCGAAGGGTGAAGAAAGCTTCTAGCGGTTAAAGAATCTTCTCACCAGTGCACTAGTATTGAAAGTTGTTGATCCAGAGAAATATTTTGTGGTATGTACCGATGCATGCGGACAAGGGCTGGGAGGATTCCTTATGTAGGACAACCACGTGATATGTTATGAGTCAAGAAAGTTGAAGGAGCACGAGAAGAACTATGCCACTCATGATATTGAACTTGCAGCCATAGTACATGCTCTCAAGATGTGGAGACATTACTTGATGGGTAGAAGGTTTGAGCTCAGAACAGACCATTGTGGTCTGAAGTATTTGTTTGATCAACCTACTCTGAATGCTAGGCAAGCAAGATGGCTGGATTTTTTATGTGAGTTTGATTTTGAGATCAAGCACATAAATGGAAAAGAGAATAAGGTAGCCGATGCACTAAGTAGAAAGGTGCAGAAAATGCATGTGGCATCTCTTAGTATTTGCTAATCAAACTTGAGGCAGCAAATTGGTAATCATGTTGTCGGAGATGAATTGTATGAGTAGGTAAAAGAAAAATTGCATCAACAAAGTATTGAGAAGAGGTATGAGGGATATAAATTGGAAGAAGATGGACTTCTCACTTATAAAGGAAGAATTTATATTCCAAATGTAGGGGATTTAAGGAGAGCTGTTATGGATGAAATCCATCAAGCTCCGTATTCTGGTCACCCGGGATATTAGAAGACAATTGCTACAGCTAGAAAGCATTACTTTTGGCTAGGAATGAAAAAGGGCATGGCTGAATACATTTCAAAGTGCATGAAATTTCAACAGGTAAACGTTGAGCATCAACATCTAGCAAGCTTGTTGCAGCCTTTGCCAGTTTCGGAATGGAAATGGGAAGTTATTTCCATGGATTTTATTACAGGATTGCCGATGACTTGGAGACAACATGATTCCATCATGGTTGTGGTAGACAAGTTGACAAAAGTAGCACATTTTATACCAGTGAAGTCTAGGCATAAGACTGATGACATTGCAAATATTTTCATGAAGGATATTTTCAAATTGCATGGGTTGCCGAAGGCAATAGTCTCTGATGGAGATGTCAAGTTTACTTCTGATTTTTGGAAGGGGTTGTTTGCAGATTTGGGTACAAAGCTAAACTTCAGCACTGCATACCATCCTCAAACAGATGGGAAGACAGAAAGAGTGAATCAAGTGCTTGAAGACATGCTTCGCATGTATGTGATGGACAAACCAACCAAGTGGGAAGATTACTTTCACTTGGTAGAGTTTGCTTACAACAATGGACAGTAGGAATCCTTGGGGATGAGTCCATATGAAGCTTTTTATGGAAGAAGGTGTAGGACACAAGTGACTTGGGATAACCCAGTGAACAGAGTTGTGCTTGGTCTAGAGTTGCTCAAGGAAATGGAGCAAGAGGTTGTAAAGATCAGGTAGAATCTGAAAGTAGCACAGGACAGATAGAAAATCTATGCAGATAAGCATAGGATGAACAGAGAGTTCAGTGTTGGGGATCATGGTTACCTCAGAGTGAAAGAAAAGAAGAGTTCTTTGAAGCTTGGAATTTGTGCCAAGATGTCACCTAGATATTGTGAGCCATTTGAAGTGCTTGAAAGAATAGGGCCTATTGCATATAGACTTGCATTGCCTGCTAGTACTAGAGATCATAATTTTTTTCATGTTTCTTTGCTTAAGAAATATGTACATGATCCTAACCATGTGATAAATTGGGATGTGATTCAGGTGGAACCCGAGGGAGAGTTCCAAATTGAGCCTATGCACATCCTCAACAGGAAGGTCACAATGCTCCAGAACCTAGCCATAGGGCAGGTAAAGGTGCAATGGGAGCATTATGGACCTGAAGAGGCTACATGGGAGCTGGAGGATGCCATGCGATTGGCACATCCGTTTTTTTTCAATCCTACGGAAGACTGAGGCAGTACCAGTGTAGTATTTTGTTCAAATTTTGTAAAGCATTGAGGACAGTGCTATTGAAGGGGGAGGGGAATGTAACACCCCGGTTTTGACCCCATTTGTGTTAAATATACAAGATACATATGTTGTAATAATCATGGTGAGGAGCTAAGGGCAAAAGCCCCACCATCAATTTTTTTATGTTATGATTCGGATTGGAATGGTCATCGATGGTATATCGGGACATACGGCATATATTAAATTGTGACATCATGTAAATGTGCATTTTAATTAAATAACCCAACCAGCTATGTCCACTGCAACTAAATTGAGAAGGGGCATGATTCCTAAGGATGAGGAGGGGAAATGATGAACCTTGAGCCATGGGGGAAAATCCATGTGTCACCACCCTGTTTGTTTTGCTCATTTTTCCTTGTTTCATCCAACCACCACCTTCATTATTCTATTGATTAGTTGGGGCATCTATTTGCTGGCAAAAATACCACTATGCTCACGCTTGCACTCTCTCCACGATGTGCCTTATAGGTTGCGGATGGTATGTCCACTATCCCGATGGTGACTGTTCATTTTCCTTAGGCAGAGGGAGTTAAAAGGATGGTAATTCCTTGTGTGGGGGTTTGGCCTTTCCCTCTCATACAACATTTTGCTAGTCAGAGAAATTCTTTCCTCCTGTTCATGCATAGAGTTTGTGTCTTTTCCACCATTGGAAGACTGTGTAACATTCTATTACTCCATCATGGAATCATGGTTGTGTTTTCTTCCACAGTTTTGTTGGCCGCATCTTATTCCCTCACACATATATTGGGAGTCGGTTCCTTTCCATTTTCTATTAGAGTAAGTTCTCCAGTGATTGCAGTGGGAATTGTGTGTTGTGAGTGCATGGTTATTCATGGGTTGTTGTTGCCATGATTGCTGCATTGTGTTTTCCCCTGTGTTTTGGCTGCTGTAGGTGGTTGTGGGATCATTTTGGCCACGATAGGGCCAAGAAAGATCAAGGAAGTTGTTTCCTCCCCTGTTAAAGTTGTAACAGTTATTTTACTGCATGCACACAATAGTTTGTCCTCAAACTGCATTGGAGTGGTGAATGAGGGCCTGATGTGCTTGATAAACCTAGTGGTTTTAGAACCACACAAACAGAGCTACTAAGCTGGATTTCTTCTCCACAACCCCTGAATAGAACTGGAAGGGAGATCATGGTCTGAGGGACTGCGTTGCAGAGAAGGGACTGATTTCCTTGTGTTGGGTGTGTGTGAGTGTTCTAGAAGCTAGGCTGGCTCTGGTGTTGGTGTCTGTAGCTCTTCAATGAGCTCACCAGCTTAGCATTTAGCCTTTCCTAGCTCTTGGATGGCCTGATAAACCCAACTTGGTTGGCTTGGCTGATCTGATGTTTGCCTGATAAACCCAACTGTGTTGGCTTGGCTTAATTGTGTACCCTTGTGGTGTTGTTATCCTTGGATATGTGTAAGCCTGTTAGTTCCTTATTCCTTGGGGAATCATGCCCAACTCAGGGGTGGCAGCATTGCCGAGAGATTAAGGAGCACACGGGCCTATGGTTGGGTGGAACGTTGCAGCGACATAGCTAGTTGTGGAACAAGTTCTTAATAAGATAAGTATTATTACCTAACTTGTGTCTGCAATCATATTTACCGTTGATGAATGGCGATATACATGTTAAATGATGATCTGTATATGCTTGAGTGTTGATTGATATGTTTTTCTTCCATTGTGTATATGAATGATTATGCTTTGTAATATGTTTTATGTTTTAAGTATCATGCTTTAGCATTATATGTATGTAGTTCATGGGGCTAGATGCCCAGATGATTTGATGTATCATAGCATCCTCTTCGCCAGTCGGAGGGTCTGGGACGCTACAAAAACATAAAATAACTATGCTTGAAACATGGTTTCATTTTTATGCAAGCTTAAAACCAAAAGGTAAACTATGCTTAAGGAAACCTACTTCATTTTTTAACAAGCTTGAAATAGGAAATGAACTATGCTCGGGAATGGTTTCATTTTTATGCAAGATTGAAACCAAAAGGTAAACTATGCTTGAGGCCAATTTTATTTTTTAATGAGCTTAAAACTAGAAATAAACTATGATCTACAACCTGTTTCATTTTTTAACGAGCTTGACAGATAATAAGAACTATACTCACAGACATTTGATTCATTTTTTAATGAGCTTGACAAAGAGAAAATGAACTATGCTTTGAAATGAGCTGTTTCATTTTTACACAAGCTTGAAATAGAAAATAACTATGCTTGGGGACATCCATTTCATCTTTTAACGAGCTTGACACATAATGGGAACTATGCTCACAGACATCTGATATTACCCAACATGATATCTAGAGGTTGGTAGGTTTCCCCCATACATAAGAAGCTAGCGACTTAACTCCTGTGTGATATCCAGAGGCTGGAGACATGCCCCCCATTTTACCTATGATGGGATGAAACTAACTAGAAGAAGGGGAAGGAATCATAAGAACATGAGGCACATTCAGGGCAGTATGATGACTAGGAGTGATACAATGGTCATGAGTAACAAAGGAAAGTTGATCAATGGTCACATTACTCCCATCATGGGGAAAATTCATAACTCTAAAGAGTGTGGACAATATAGCATTCATGGCATACACATAATCAAATCCAAGGAGCAGATTGAAATCTAAAGGACCTTGGACCACCATAACATCAATACAAACAGTTTTCCCTCCTAAAGTAATAGGAAAATGAGGAAGGATCCCTAAAGGTGCAGTATTTCTATGATTAAAAGCCAGTATCTAATCAGTGTCTAGCACAAGCTGAGGAGAACCTAAATCTTTCCAAGCAGTTGAGGATAGAATGCTAATAGAATCCCCTTTGTCAACAATAGTGCGAAGCATCCCCCTAGCAGTAACATGAACAACTATCTAGAAAGGAACACTCGAATGAAGATGAGACTCTGTTAGGTTACTCCAATCAAAGGAAATAACCTCATTACTTGGAGAGGATTCCATTTAAACAAACAACATTTCCTCTTGTCGAGAACAATCAGAACGAAGCATAAAAACTTTAGTAGGTTTTAGTTCATTCTCTACTAGAAGAGAAGAACAAGATGAAGATTTGGTTAGAGTGACTACTTCTGTCTTAACACTCTCGGATGAAAGAGTGGGATCATGTAGAGAAGATGTCAACTCAACCACTTGGACTTCACTCTTCAAAATAAGAGTGGGATCAACCACAAATGAATCTGAATTGATCACTTCAAATTCACTCTTTAATAGGAGAGTGGGATCAACTACAGATGAAACCGAATTGACCACTTGGTCAACCAGTGGGGAATCAAGAGACAACTTACAATAACCAGTTGGAAGCCGTTGATGAGAAACAGTAATATCTTCCAAAAACTTAGAAGCTTCATCCATGAGAGGAGAAACGGAAGTAAAGTGCATGTCCTTACATAGAAAGCAAGGATTTCTGACTTTAACCTTTCAACTCTTAACCACAAAGTCACTGGTTGAGGGGGGATAATCCATATGATGACCAGAGGCTGATGACATTGGTTTTCGGGAAACCTTAGACCACTCTTCTAAAACTAGGGCCAAACCATGACAATCTTTCAGAAGGTGATCACCCTTGCAAAGCCTACAAGGGAATTTGGGCTTACACGGTCTTTGGGTGTGCAAATCAACACTCTCTGCACTGGGAGGAGTAATTGCTTGAGACTTGGTTTTTTGTTTTCTTTCTTCTTCTTAATCTTCCTTTTCTTCTTCTTCTTATCCACCTGACTACTAGTACTACTACTTTTAATAGGCAAAGAGGGAGAACGGGGAGAAGACACATCAGGCGAAGAAGGAGAGGGATCAACATGAGGTTGATCCTCTCGCGATGAAGGATTAGGATCTGAAGAAGTTGGTGTACATGGGATAACTAGTATGGAGAATAACCAAATAGGTAATCCAATATTCAATCAAGGAAGGAAAAAGACATGCTTGGTAAAGGAGTCTCTTGGTTGGTAGTCCTAGAAGGTGAATCCATAACTATGTAACAACACTATATCTCTCTTCTAAAAAATCCTAACTGTACAGACGACAAGTGCTACTCAAACTAAAGAAGAAAGAAAAATATGTGAGAGGATTGGATCAAAGGTCTGGAACCTCATAGGATTATCAAAGATTCACAACTACTGTGATGCCAAGATAGCCAAAGGGTTAACTTGGATGGTCTCAGAATTCCTAAAAGTGTTTCTCGATATATGTAAGGTATGTGGGATCTCAAATCGATAGTAGTGTTGTCTAATGCACAACCTTCACAAGGGGCCTTCCGATATAGAATCGATTACATGAATTACCTTTCTATATACCTCAAGGGTATGTGAAAGGCCATTCCATATACCGACGGTACGTGGAAGAACCGCGTGAGTCCCAAGTTGTAGTGCAAACAAATTAATAATAGCTCCTGTTTTTTACGATGCCCGAACATGTTACTAACCTATCACACAAATTTCTAAGAAATTTAAACCTAAGATAGTGCTTAATTTTATCTTGAACGGTTAGGTGGATGCATGAGGTGAAGACATAAAAATTAACACCATGCAGTATGATGTGCGAAATTTCAAATTCACTTTCAAAGTATGCCCTAATTAAGGAAGGGAGAGAGAGGTTCAATTTCTTTGAAACATAGAATTAATCCCATACAAAATTAAAATACACTTGCTTATATGATCTGTTTGTAATTGAAACAAATAAAATCTTCTCTTTTGAACTGAAAAAGAAGTGAGATCTCTAATGGAAAGCAAGAAAAGATTGTTACAACTTTATACAAAATTGTTCATATTTTTCAACTAAAGTGAGAATGAACTAAAAGCAACATTATACAATAACTTTTATATGGATTCTGTCACAATTTTTGAAAAAAGGAAAAACCATACAAAAATCATGTATAACAAATGAAGGAAAACTGGAATGAATCTTTTCTTGTTCTATCAAAGAAGACAGAAATCAAAGATCTAACAAAACCAAGTTATATTCAAAGCCAACTATGAAGCTTTAAAAAGACCAACCTCAATCATAATTCTTGAAAATACCTATGATATCATACACACGCAAGGGGGGTCAGGGACCGTGAGCCCTTGAGAAAAAAATTTGGCTCGTTTTTTTTCTGATTTTTTATTGAGTTTTCTATTTAAAAATGAATTGCAAAGTTCAAAACAAAACTGTAACAATCTGAAGCATGCATCTCAAATACCAAAAGAATCATTTAAGAATCAAATACCAATCAGGGCTAAGAAGAATACCTAGCACCACTTTTTCAGGTGTTGAATAGGCGTTACCAGCCTGAGCATATCTTCTTGTACACAGAAACAAAGTGGTGGCACCACTTCAACAGGTTCACACCAAAGCGTTACCAGCTCCAGCACCGCTTCTTTTACACAGCAACAAAGCGGTGGCACTGCTCTATTCTAATAGGGAAAAGGTGGTGACATCTCAAGAACTGCACTTATAACACAACTTAGGAGCGATGCCCGAGATGGAGATTTGAAAAATAAAAAAGCAATAGAAAAGTAAGCTACAATACAAAAAATGAACCCAAACAATCACCAGAAAACCTAGTGAACCAAAAATATGAAGATCTAAAGGCTGATAGTGTAAGATCAGGTGACTCCAACCTGGCAACTCCAAATGTTATCCATTTGAAAAATCTGGTGACTCCAACCTCTGGATATCGTGTTGGGTAAGATCAGATGTCTATGAGCATGGTTCCCATTCTATGTCAAGCTCGTTAAAAAATGAAACGGATGTCCCTAAGCATAATTATTTTTTATCTCAAGCTTGTGTAAAAATGAAATAGGTCATTTCGAGCTTAGTTCCTTTTCTCTGTGTCAAGCTCGTTAAAAAATGAATCATATGTCTACAAGCAAAGTTCTTTTCATGTGTCAAGCTCGTTAAAAAATGAAACAGATGTTGCGAGCATAGTTCTTTCTCTATGTCAAGCTCGTTAAAAAATGAAACAGGTTAGTGAGCATAGTTCTTTCTCTGTGTAAAGCTCGTTAAAAAATGAATCATATGTCTAGAAGCAAAGTTCTTTTCATGTGTCAAGCTAGTTAAAAAATGAAACAGATGTTGCGAGCATAGTTCTTTTTCTATGTCAAGCTCGTTAAAAAATGAAACAGGTTAGCGAGCATAGTTCTTTTTCTATGTCAAGCTCGTTAAAAAATGAAATAGGTTAGTGATCATAGTTCATTTTATCTATGTCAAGCTCGTTAAAAAATGAAACAAATGTTCTTGAGCATAGTTCATTTTCTATTTCAAGCTTGTTAAAAAATGAAGTAGGTTTCCTTAAGCATAGTTTACCTTTTGGTTTCAAGCTTGCATAAAAATGAAACCATTCTTGAGTAAAGTTCCCATTTTGTGTCAATCTCATTAAAAAATGAAATGGATGTCCTTAAGCATAGTTTACCTTTTGGTTTTAATCTTGCATAAAAATGAAACCATGTTTCAAGCATAGTTATTTTATGTTTCAAGCTTGTGTAAAAATGAAACAGGTCATTTTGAGCATAGTTCTTTCTCTGTTACAAGCTCGTTAAAAAATTAATCATATATCATGAGAATTCTTTCAACTGATCTTCGAGCTCATTAAAAACAGTAAGATGGTGTTGAGATTACTTTTCATTTTTCGTGCTCTGGTTAAAACATGAAAAAAAATTTGATCTAATTTTATTACTTTTTCGTGCTCTGGATTCAAACATGAAAAAGGTTAATAGATTCTTCTATAAGCTATTTTTATACTCTTAAAATGTGAAAAGATTGCCGAGTGAACTTGTCTTCTTCACACTCATGAAAGGAACTGAAGAGTCTTTTTCCTGGTGATATTTTACCCCTTTTTTAGACCAGGGGACAATACTTACGAAAAAGGTACACTCCAGCCAATCATGACTAGAAGAGTTCTCTAAGGTATTATTTTATACTTTTTCGGGCCTTAGGAACTAAATCATATGAAAAAGGACCCTTCGGATTCTTCTTTATTTTGTTCAGACTCTCTAAACATGAACTACACTGAGTTTTATTTCATTGGACTCATTAAATTAAACATTGAAATACCACTTTTTGAGAATGAACCCGTCCTTTCTTAGGTTCGTAAAACATATGAGATTGGACTCGTCCGAAGGATGAGCTATATCGAGCATCTGTTACCCTTTTCCAGCTCGTTAAAAATAAAAGAGGCACTCATCAATCATGATGGGGAAATTAAGGGAAGGGAAATGCATTTCATTTGCAGTAAATGGTAGTTATTCAGTCACCTTTGAACATGGCACTTGTCTTTATTTCATTCAGTCAATTGGGTAATTCAGATTTTCTCTGATTCAATCCACTTTCATGAGTCATGCCACTCCTTTGAGTCATGTCCATTGTCGCATTGTATTCCGCCTTGCCAAGTCAATGCTGCCAAGTCTTCGGTCGTGCTGCCTAATGTTCAAAGGGAAGTCATGTTGAGATTGTACACCTGCAGTTAAACAAATTTTTGTGTCAGTTATTTTTGAGTCAGTCCTATGGTTACATCATACTCAAAATTCCATAAATTTTTTCCAAATTGCATGTCGTCGATGTGGGATTCATCATGGCCCTTCTTCGACGAGACTATTCCTGTCAACATCAGCTCATTATCCAAGAATTAGTCTTAGAAACAAGTTTAGTACCTTGAGATATGTATGCATTAATTACAGATTCTCTCACTTTCGAAATAGGTTCACACCATTGACATTTGATCGAAACATTCAACTGAGTATTCAACATCAGATCATTTATTTACACTTATTATATTGTACTAGAGTACCTTGGGAATCATTGACATCAATGGTGATCTCCCTTGCACTTATTAATGATTCTCATCATTGACCGGTAATCAAGTCGTTTCTACCATGTTCGACATCAAAACATTGTAATCACATGGATAGAATCGTACTTTGTGGAAGATGAGACGAAGACCCTGGGTACTTGTTAAGCACTCATTGCTTTCCCCAGGTTGCGATGGAGTATTTTGTATGATTCCTAGCATGGATCCACATTTGTATGTTCATGGTTGTGCTCATATTTGCGTCTATATGACATATATCTACAATGTATGTCTAGTAGCTATGTTAAAATTTGAGTCTTCTTCACATGGATCTACATTGTATTTTAGTAGCCATGACTTTTTTGTATCTCACATGGATCTGTGTTGTATTGGTCAGCAGCCATGTTGTGATTCATTTGGGACAAGTATCAAAATGTGTTGTAGAAATTTTGTGATGTTTCAGAAGTTTTGACCATTAGAGCTTTGCCTCAGGACTATACCTTTTTCTTTCAAAGTATATTTCCTATTGTTTCCCTCTATCCATTATATTTTGGGGGGAATTCTGTTATACCCAAATCTCATCACCCTCATGTTATGAGATAGGTATTCCCTTGTCTACTCCAATCCCTCAAATTTTTCCCTAGAGAAATGAAGGTTCAAGTTACCCCCTTGCAATTTTTCCCTGTGTTGAGTTGGTAACGCTCCTCTCCCATTGAAAAAAAGTGTTACCCAAGTCAGTACCGCTCTTGATAAATGAGAAAAGAGTGGTGCCACTACTCCTACCCTTACTATAAGAAGCGGTTCCCTCTTAACACCTCCTTTTTGCTTCATTGGAGGAGTGGTGCTTGAGTTTTCAAGGTAAAAAGAGAAGCTTCGAGAGGATTCTCGAAGCTGACCTCTGTGGAGCCTCGTCCCTATGTTTTAGGACCAACTGGAGCTTGAGATCCTACCTTTTAGGATCTTATCTTCACCTCACTCATGAGATCCTCAACCATACCTATCCTCCCATTCCTTTAAATACTAGCTCATCCCCCATGGGAAAAAGGAGGAAGAATTGTGTTGCATACCCAAACTCTGTCAAAATCATTCTTGAGTGTTTGGAGGCTAGGTGAAGTTAGAGGCAAGGATCCATTGGAAGGAACTCTCAACACCAAGGCATGAAGGTTGTAGTCTCTCCAATCATTTATTAATAAAAAATGTCTTTTCTTTCCCATATTTATTGTTTCATATGTATATAATGTTTGATTCCTTGGTCACGAGCATATATCTAGTTGATTATATTGTATGATATCATGCTTCTCTTGTTGTTTTCCATATTTTACAGGTTCTTCTGTAAGGATAGGGAGGACAACCTCTGAGAGAAGTATCATGGAATTTCATTCAACTGATTAACTAGATCTAGGGGAAGTTTAACATTTGGTGTTTTTGTTTTGTGTTAGAACCACCATTTAGATCTAGGGAACCAGCTCTTGTCTGTAGGAGGTGTGTATTTCCGACTAACAAAAGTGGTAACTCCCTAGTGGAGTCACCAAATTTGTTGCTAGGAATTTTGTTGCACCTTCTGCGGACAGAAGTTGTTCCTCTAGTCTAAATGGTTCATATCCAGAACAAATGGTTCACAATAAGATTGGAAGACTTTCCCTAGAAGCTACAAACACCTGGAATACAATCTTTGATGGAGTGATGTGGTTCTTCTCTTATGAAAAAATGGTCTCCAAGAAAATACCTGCAAAAACACATCAAACAAACAAGAGATCAAAGATACCAGAACATCATCTATAGATCTATGTCAGTGACTAAGGAATCTGACAATAATATGCAAGATTATAACATAACAAGTATATGGGAAAGGAACCAACTTTACATTAATAAAATGAAGAAATAGTTTACAACCTATGCCTTAGTGTTGATATGCTCTCTCACAAAGCCAACATCTTGTCCCCTACAGCTCCAAATTGCTTCCTCAAGAATGACTTAGGCCAGAATATCAAAGAAACAACATAACATTACTCCCTCCTCAACCATGGGAATTCAGTTTGCTTTTATAGGCTTGCAATGGATAGGGATGGTTGATAAATGGATGGGTGAGGTGGCTAGGAGATCCTACAAGGATGGATCTTGAGCCCAACTGATCCTAGTGATCAGGGATAAGGGTGCCATGAAGCCTTCTTTCAAGAATCTTCATGAGAACCTCTCTTTTTCACTTTTTACCAAGGGCACCTCTCTTTGTTCACCATGACAAAGTAGTTCTAGGAAGAATTGCTCCTTGATTAAATTTTAAAGGAGGTGCCACCGCTTACTGCCAACACATTACAGGCGGTGCTGAAGAAGGTACCTCTTTTTTATTAAAGGGTAGAAGCGGTGTTGGATTTTCATATACAAATTTGATGTCTGAACCAATGTTCGTGGCTTCACAATTTGGGATTGAGGGAAACACTGAAGTTTGGGTTCTTATCACATGTTGATGACGATATTTAGGTATAACAGAATTCCCCCCAAAGCATAAGGCTAGAGGGATACGATATGCGATAGCTTTGAAAGAGCAAGTTATCACTTTGAGGCAAGAATCAGCTTGATCGAAGAACATCAACCAGGAATATGCAATACATCAATACTTTTGAATCATGAGCAAAATGTGTCTTCATCATGGTTGCATACCAATACAAGGCAGATCCATGAGAGAGATAAACGAACATGGCTAGTAGAATACAGCATAGATCCATGTGATAGAGGAAAATCAATCAAATTCAAAGTAGATCTACAGATCTATGAATTGGAAAAGTAGATCTAGAAATTGAAAATGAAGGTGGAGGTTTCAACTTACCAATGATTGATAATTCGAAGTAGTCCTGAGCGGAGTCACCACTTTTGTTAGCTGAAACTACACACCTCCTGCAGACAAGATTTGGTTCCCTGGATCTAAATGGTTCAGGTCTAGAACAAAACACAAACACCAAATGTTAAAATTCCCCTAGATCTGGCTAATCAGTTGAATGAAATGCCATGATACTTCTCTCAGAGGTTGTCCTCACTATCCTTGTAGAAGAACCTATAAAAATATGGAAAAAAACAAGAGAAACATGATAGCATACAATATAATCAACTAGATCTATGCTCGTGACCAAGGAATCAAAAAATATATACATATGAAATAGTAAATATGGGAAAGAAAAGACATTTTTTATTAATAAATGATTGGAGAGACTACAACCTTCATGCCTTGGTGTTGAGAGTTCCTCCCAATGGATCCTTGCCTCTAACTTCCCCTAGCCTCCAAAGACTCAAGAATGATTTTGACAAAGTTTGGGTATGCAACACAATTCTTCCTCTATCTTCCCATGGGGGGTGAGCTAGTATTTAAAGGAATGGGAGGATAGGTATGGTTGAGGATCTCATGGGTGAGGTGGATATAAGATACTAAAAGGGAGGATGTCAAACTCCAGCTGGTCCTAAACCATAGGGATGAGGCTCCACGGAGGTTAACTTCGAGAATCCTCTCGAAGCTTCTCTTGTTTTCCTTGAAAACTCGAGCACTTCTCCTCCGATGAAGAAAACAGGCGTTGTTAAGGGGGTAACTCTTCTTGCAGTAGGGCTATAAGAGGTAGCACCGCTCTTTTCTCATGTATCAGGAGCTGTGCTAACTTGGTGTTGACGGGCATATTTGACTAAGCCCGCAATGGGGGAGACAACCCAGACCGGGATCCTTAGTGCAGGTTCCAAGCTGTTTGGGATAGTTGTTCCCGACAGGTTTAAAGGCTCTGTTGGCCTGGAAGTCTACAAGACTTATGGTTAAAATTAACGCTACTGATTGTTAGGTTTAGACCTCTACTTATAATTACAAGGATTGATTCAGGTTATGTGTTACAAGATATTAGACTATCAAACTTAAATCTGATGAAGTATAAATACGGAAAAATAAACACACACACAGTTAATATTTTACAAAGACATGTTATCTACACCTTATACAATAATTACAACTAGAATAATCTGACTGTAATTCATAGAGAGGGATTTGGTTCAAATAGGTTTTTTCAAATGATATAATTTGTGGAAAATAAACAACATATTACCCTAATTACCTACTATCCTGATTAGGAGCGATGAAAGAATTTGACCATGCAATCGACTAATGCTAATAGAAATACTGCATAGATAACTCTGATAATATTTAAAAGAATTTAAACATTAACAAATCATGCAGTAATGCTTACATCTCACATAAACAACAATATCGATTGTCAGTTACACAACATGATATATTAGCATAAATCAAGAACATGAAAATCAATAATCATACAAGAATTATATATCTGTAGAATTATTTAGATAATTTCAACAAACATAAATGAAAATAGAAAAAGAAATCACAAGACTAATAGACATCACAAATACGTGCCAGATATAGAAACTGCAAACATATATTTATAATATCACCAGTTTAATAATGTCGTGGCTGCAGACAGTAAGCTGCCTCAAGTCGCAAACAGATCAACCCAGTCTTGTGGTGCCCTTTCCATTAATTATCGACCCCATTTCTATCAACTGTCTATCCTTAAATACATGTTTTTAAAAAATAAACATCCTAAAAAAATAGAGATCACCCAGATCGAATCATCCAACTAATTTCTAATTAAAAAATGACAAGTGTAGCATGTCATTTTTCAATAAAAGTAAAACACCATGAGAAAATAACGATTCGATCCATGAGAATCGAAACAAGACCTGGAAAGTCTGGAAATGGATCTGATCCGATTGACGGGGGATATTATCCAAAAATAAACAGTCTTCAAAACCTGGGCGTACACAACACCCATATCGCCTGCAGCAAATTAAATAATAAAATTAAAACATAAACCTAAATCGAAATAATAAATGCTTAAATAACAAACAGAAAGTAACATAAATCAATACCTGATCATCAAAATTCAAAATTGAACCCAACAGCAAATAGATCCAGCATATTCACAAATTAACCGGCGCATTAAAGACTTGAATATTAACCCCACTAGACTGACTCGGTGATGGAGTTCTGAATTGCATGAGTGCGATATGAGCATTGAGCTCACGCACCTTTTCATCATTCTTATCATTTTCATCCTAAAGCTTAAGAACTCGCCGTATCAATTTATTTTTATGATTCCTCAAGCGAACAATCTGTTGATCACTCACCTCTACTTTCTTCTTTAACATAACATTTTCAGATTTCATTAAATCACGGTTCGTTGCTATTTCACCTACCCTATCTTCCATGCTACGAATTTTATCCAACAGGTGATTAATAAACAAAGGATGAGCCATGTCTGCGACGCAATAAATACCAGGTGAATTCGGGTGCACAGACTTTTCTTTGACCGACGAATTACTAACAGCATCCACTCACACCTCTTTGTCGAGCACAGGGATGTCCTCATCAACCACGGGAGGAGCCTCGTCGACAGGGTTTGGAACAGTTTCAGGGCGAACAGCGTTATCATTATCAGGCGAAGGGAAATCCACTTCCTCATCTAAAACAACAGTTTCCACCTGAACCTTATCCAGAACAGGGGTTTTGACAGAATTAGCTCTCACCATGCTTCTGGTGAATCTAGCTGTCAACCTGGCTTTAGGTTTATCCCGTCCACGACCGCGAATCTTATCTGTATCATTTTGTGGGGTTGTTGGTGACAGAGATGAGGCTTTCCTAACACGCTTAGAACCTAGAGGAGTGTGAGTACTATTCACAGGATTAGCCGTAGGCTCTTTGCAGGGTTGAGGACTCATACGGCAAGGGCTCGACAGAGGTTTGCGCGGAGGAGGGACTGAAATTGAACTTGGATCTCTGTGCTTGCTACAATCATCAGGATTGTCGAACATGCAGTGACAAAACGTGGAAAAACCATTTGACTCTACAAATTCATCCCAGGACCGACCCGACTTCAACAACTCATTATCAATAAGCATATGAACCAAACCATGATGATAGAGGTTGTGACTGACGTGTTTCGGGACTTTCTTAATAGCATTAGACATCTTGAACAAGCTATGTAAAAGATAGTAAGGCAAATTTAACAGAAACCCTATAAAAACAGACATGAGCCGAAGGTGGTATACATACGCTGATGATAACCGGCCTTCGCAGGTCAAGTATCGATGAATCAAATCAAGGACGGGACGCCATTATTTCCTAAAATACTTATGGGCCACTCCAGTTCGAAAAGAGACTTCCTGAGCAGGGTTTTTAAGTAATTGCCGCCATTCAGTTATAGTCATTTTCTGGTACTTGAACCATCTCTGACCAGTTAGGGACAAACCTGTTGCAGCTGCTATTGACCTTTCATCAACCCGGAACCGAAGATCCCCAACTTCTGCTTGAAAATCGACTAGGGAGAGAGCAAAAACCCTAGTAACCTCAGGGTTAGTGTCGGAAAATTTCTCGAAGAACGGCATCCACCCTACATCCTTAATCCTCTGTGAGAGCTCAGGGTTCGAATTTAGCAGAGTCATTTCGCAGGGTTCAACCCTGACTACGGGTGCCATCACTAGCTGTGTCCAGGTGCATAACCGCACACAAAATAGATACCAGAGCTCAACGAGAGACAAAACACGAGACTGTGGGCACTTAGAATGAAGGCTCAACAAAACCAGGTGATGAACAGGATAAGCCATGCATAAACGCAGGCTATACCTCTGCGGGTTTGGCATGACCGAAGGCATCAACACTTGGAGTGGTAATCAATTGGTGACACAAACGATGGTCGAAGACCCCAGATGGCTAATATTACCATAATTTATCCTAAATTAAATGATGGGAGCCTCTTGGCTGTATGCAAACTAGGTGTTCTAATGACAAGGAGCCACGACGGAGGATACGTACCAACATTTAAATGCGATGGACAGTTCAAGTACCAGTGTCATGATAGCATCCTGGTTTCGCAATAAGTGAATCAAGATGGAAGCTATGAAATAAATCAACCCGACGATAACCATAATACATGCAATCCCTACCATGGATTCGACCTACGCTTAAAGGTGGTGGATTAAATGATCATAATTACAAACCATTAAATCAAGAATCAACCTTGCAAAAAATACCATATAATGATGATTGGCATAGATTTTGGTGATAATGTCGACCATGGTTCGAAAACTTAGGATATGTCAGAAATGGTTTGTAACAGATGTGGCTTACGTCCACTAGGTCTTGACCAACATCACCACAAACTAACCATTGATAACATTTGAATAACAAAATCAACAAAATCAATTAATAATGTTATGGATTAATTTCTAGATTAGGATAAATCGAAGGATATAGAAATCATTAGTATTTATCCTTAATGTCAACCCAAAAACAAATAATAATCATTAGTGATGATTTTGTTAAATATCCTATAGTTGCAAAGGTTGCTTTAAAAACAACGAATTTCTCCAATTCAGTGGCTGACAGAATAGCATTTTTTCAGTAGCTGTAATTCCTCTTTATTTTGGATTGAGAAATTCGAACATTTCATCTAAAAAAATAGGATTTTGTTAGATGAAATAATGTTTTGTAAAGGATGTTGAGCCAAGGCACAACAGATGGCGACAAGCTAGGCGGAACAGTTATCTCTGCCTCTTAACCTGAAATAATGCACATGGAGAAATTAAATCCTTAATACAAGCCATTATACAAAGATCATTGTTTTAACATCTCAAACAAATTCAAGTATTTCACAGTTCTAAAACTTACCAGAAAATTACAGTTTCGGCGATTTGTTTGATAGCATCAAGTCTCAAACAGAAATTAGTCCTCAAAGAGTAAGACAGTAAATGGCTCAGTTTTAAGGATAAAATCTCAATACCACAAGCATGGCCCTGCTGCCAGCAAACGTTCATAGCCTCGACAGGTTTGCTTCTAACACTTAGAACGCCAGTATCCTATCTGCTAGTTATATATGTACAATTCTGGTCGGGAGAAACTGTTACCACTTTTTTCTTTTAATTTTATTCCTCATGAAGGCCATGGTTCAGGCTTGGTAACCAGATAGTAACCATGTCAGTCACCAGTCTGCATTACAGTAAAATGAACCGGCTTGTGATGAGACCTTTCACCCCTCAGATTTTTCCATCCAAGGGTCATTGCCCAGGCTTGGTGACCGGAGACGACAATGTTACTGGAAGCAAACCTATGATCCTAAGCAGATCAGCTCGTGATGAGACTTTCCGTCCTTCAGATTTTTGCATATGTCCAAGTCCATCCTTGTCCAGAACGTAATTATTATTAATCTCAAATGAGATTATCTTAGCAGATAGGGAGGCGAATCTAATCCTCTTTACGAGAAGAGATGGCATAAAAGATCTAAATAGATAACTTTACCAAGTACTGTCCCAATCCCGTTGGGCAAACCTTTGCAGAGACCGATATACTTAATTAATTTTAACATGGTTTAGCTTTTTCTGGTAGAATCTAGAACAATGAAAACACCATTCTCTGTTCAAGAAACCAAAACAGAATGACATTTTCCAGGATAATAATGTCTTTTGTGCATAACTTATAGATGAATGACAGAACTTAAGATGAGCCATCAGTTCAAGGTTTGATGAATTTACCAGGTTCATCACACACAAACAAAACAGCAAACCAATCAAAAGAACAATGAAATAAAATGCATCAAGCAACCACACCACACAGGTATATACAGGATGATCCCTTGAGGGGGATCAGCAAAAATATCTCTTGATTATGTGACCATTTACTAGAAGGTTGTCAATGTCACCTTCCAATGTTTGTAACCTGAAAGTACTAGGACCAAGTTTTTCTGTAATAATAAATGGCCCTAGCCACAGGCATTGGAACTTTGTGTGTTTGCCTTTATCTTCATGTTCCTTATCCCATTTCAAGACTAAGTCACCTACTTCCAAATCCCGACTGACCAACTTCCTGAGGTCAAACCAACGCTTAACAGTCTGCTAGTGTTTTTCAAATTTTTTTCTAGCCAACTCCCTGTCTTCCTCCAGTTTCCGCAAGGTGTTAATTCGATGCTCCATGGCAGAACAAGGTATCTCCTGCACCGACTGGGCAAGCTGTAAGGAGGGTAAGAACACATGTGGGGGTAAGATGGCTTCTTTACCATACACCAGAAAAAAGGGAGAGTTTCCTATAGCAGCTTTGGGAGTTACCCTGTCGGCCCACAAAGCATTTGACAGAGCAGTATGCCAATTCCTATGATGGTTAGCCATAGTACGTTTCAGAATCTTAATCATATTTTTATTAGAGGATTCTGCTAACCCATTACCCTGAGGGTAATAATTAGCTGAATATTTCAACTTTATACCCCTATCCAATGCATACTCAGTTAATTTTGCTGAGGAAAAATAAGTTGCATTGTCAAATATTAAAGACTCTGGAACACCTAATCTGGTAATAATAAAAGAATCAAGGAAAGATATCACCTGTTCGGAATTGACTACCCTCAACGGGATGGCTTCAACCCATCTAGTGAAGTAGTCTGTGGCTGTCATAATGTATTTATGTTGTAGTGAAGAGGCTGGTGTGATTGGGCCAACAATATCCAGACCCCATTGCTGAAATGGGACTTCGATGATAATCGGCTGGAGGGGTAATGCTGCCTTTTTCAGTCTGCCTCCTGCTCTCTGACATTCTTGGCACTTCCTAGCGAAAGAATATGCGTCTTTGAACAATGTGGGCCAGTAGTACCCAGCTTTAAGTATCTTATGAGCAGTAGTTTCTCCACTGAAGTGTCCTCCAGCTGGTCCTGCATGTAGTTGAGATAACACATCATCGGCCTCATGTCTTTCTAGACAATGAAGGAGAACCCCTTCGAAATTCTTTCTAAACAAAATATTATCAATAAGCTAATAAGGTGTAGATTTTAATCTTAAAGCTCTCTTATGACGTGGGTCTAAATGTTCAGGGGCGATCCCATGCAATAAGAAGAACTTAATATCGTCATACCAAGAATCAAGAGGAGTGGAGACCGAAAAAAATTCCCTTTCAAATAAATAAGGTTCGCTAAAGAAGCGCAGATCAGGATCAGAATTGTCCACAGACCCAGCTGCTAGTTTGCAAAGTCCTTGCCCCCTGACAATCTTTAAAGGTTTTATTTCCAGGTCGTATTCCTGAAGTGCTGTGACCCAATGTGCTCTTTTTTCACCAAGATCCTTCTGTACCAAGAGATTTCTAACTGCAGAATATGGTACAATGACTTTGGTGTGGGACTTCCGTAAGTAAGGCCTAAAATGTTTGACAGATTTGAAAACAACGAAAGCTTTCTTGTCCACTTCTGGGTAATTTAGTTCTGCACCATTGAGACCAGAACTCGTAAAAGCGATAGGAGCTTCATTATTTTCCTGGTTTTTCTGTGTCAGAATAGCAGCATAAGAAGGATCAGAAGCAAACGTATACAAAATGAAAGGTTTGGAAAAATATGGGCTTGTTAGAGTGGGAGCTTCAGCAATCACTTTTAAGATGTCATGAAAAGATTGCTTCTCGTCAGTGTTCCATTTAAACTCAGCATCCTTTCTTATCATTTTCTAAAGCGGCCGAACAATTTCTGTAAACCCAGGAATAAATCTAGAAACAAAATTTATCTTTCCAAGAAACGACTGCATGGACTTCTTTGAGTGGGGCATCGAAATCTGTGATATGGCACGGGTGTGTTCTGGGTCAATATTGATGCCTTTTTTAGAAACAACGAAACCCAGCAACTTACCTTCTGTTACTGAAAAGATAGACTTCTTAGGATTTAAAAAAATCCCGTACTTCCTGCAGCGCTCAAAGACTCTCCTGAGATGAGTTAAATGATCAGTCCTATTTTTTGAAATGACGGTAACATCATCAAGATAAATAACGACAAACTTACCAATCAGACCTCTGAAGGCGATGTCCATTTCCCTCTGAAATGTTGCTCCGGCATTTATGAGACCAAATGGCATTTTCCTGTATGTATAGGTTCCCCAAGGCGTCCTAAAAGTTGTTTTCAACTGGTCAGCTTTGGATACTAACACTTGGTTGTATCCTGAAAAACCATCTAGTAGTGAAAACATTTCAGATCCGAAGACCTGTTGCAAGATTTTCTCCATTGTACGAACAGGATAATTGTCTTTATCAAAAACCTTATTCAGGTTTCGGAAGTCGACACATAACCTGATGTCACCATTTTTCTTCCTCACGGGTACAATATTTGCTACCCACTGTGCATGCCAAACATGGAAAATTATTCTGGCGGAAACGAGTTTATTTAGCTCCTTCTTGACAGCTGGTTCTAGGTTGGGGTGCATTTTCCTCAATTTTTGTTGAAAAGGCTTAGCCTCCGGTTTCATAGGAATAACATGTTGCATGATACTAGGGTCGAATGTTTTCAGGTCATCATACGTCCATGTAAATATGTATTTAAACTCTTTGAAGAGCTTAATGAAGGCTTTTTTTTCCTGGGCAGTACACGTGCTGCCCAGATTCACACATTGAGGATTTTGCTCAGTTCCTAGATTCACAATGTCAGATTGCATGATGGAGCTATTAGTTTTACAATTCCTTGCAGCCTTAAATTTATCCTTTAAGTCATAGAATTTCTCAAGTCTGATTACTGACCTGGGAAGAGAACTAACCTGATTGAGAGATTCCTGAATTGAACAAGGCTTATGGATTACCGCAAAATTATGTAGATCCTCATCGTGAGTCATCTCGTCCAAAACCGCATCCTTAAAAGTATCTTTAAAAGTCAGAAAATCGATCAATTGCTGGTCATCATTGAAGACTCTCCAATTTTCTATGTTGTCAGGTATAGAAGGTCTGAACAACAATTCAACCGAGAAAGCATCAGTAAGGATTCCTTCAGATGGAATCAATCTTGAAGCAACATTAGCTAAAAGATCAGCTTCCTGATTTAGATAACGAGGGATGGAACTTATGTTAAATGCTTCAAATGCCAATAGTAAATTCCATACCTCAGCCTGATAATTTCTCAAGTGTCCAGCTATGCAGTGTATTGTATTACGTACCTGACGAACAATAATCTCAGAATCTCCTAAGACTACCAAGGCTTTGGCTCCCAAGTCAATCGCTTTATTCAGCCCTTGAATGAGGGCTTCGTATTCAGCGATGTTATTGGTACAATCGAATTCTAATCTGCAAGCAATGAAGTACCTTTTACCATAAGGATCAATCAGTAAGCACCCTGCACCGGCTCCTTCTTTTGACTTGGAACCGTCAAAGTAAAGAGACCAACAACCATCATTGAGATCTAAATGTGGTGTATCTGGTGCTGGTATTTCAGCTGGGGCTTGTGAAAAATGGCAAATTTCAGACTGCTGATTTGAATCTGGAATTTCTGAAATTTCAGCTTCCAAGTTCCCAAAAAATGATTCAGCCATGTAGTTACCCATTATGGTATCAGTGAACAATACTGGTTCATTTGAGTCATCAATTTCAATGACGGTATGCTTCATCTACTGTTCTCGATCGATCCTGATCTTATTGGGATGACTCTTATGAGGTATCCACAGGTGTGACCAATCTGTGGCAAAATACCCATCAAGTTTCTGTGACCAATCCCTGCTAAGAAACAAACCATATGCTTCAGGGATGTCAGCAACAATAATATCGATGATAAAGTGAACTTGTGGATTGGAAGCTAACCTTATCAGCACCTTCTTCAGTTTACCTATTACCTTTACGTTTGAATGATCAAGCTGTACAATACTAGTATCACAAGGCTGAGGGACAGCATTAATCCTTTTACACACAGAGTAAGGCATTACGTTTTTGGATGCCCCTGAGTCTATCATACAGTTATGTATTTTACGATTAAATATTTCGAACGAAAGTAAAAAAGGCAGAGTTGAAGAATCAGATTTCTTGCCTATAGATGATGCGTTGACTGAAGATTTTTGTGCATTAACTTTATTATTGACAGAACTATTTTGATTGGAGGAAGTCCTACCAGTTTTACTTGGGCAGACCCCTTGCACCATTTTATCTCGAATCACAGGTATTTTTATGAGTTCATATAGAGAAATATTAGCTCTGCTCTTCTTTAAGTCTTCAATCAAGTCATATTCTAACTCAAGGGAGTGTGCAGATTTACTGTTTGCAGGATGATCTTTGTTTTGGACAGCTGAACTATTATCTGTAACAGTTGTAGCAGGTTCAGTTGAAGGCTAGTCTTTTTTACTTCTGGTGTTGTACTAATGCTGATTTACATTGACAACAGCCACATCTTCGTCATCAGTTAATTCTGAGGTGTCCCAGAAATGACTGATGACATGGGGTGGTTTATCGTCATTGCCATCATCTGTTTTTTGGTTATCTTGAGAACTCTGTCCAGAAGACTGAGTTTCATTTTCAGTAGATGTTTCGAGATCTGAAAATATTGATTTGAGGAAGCTATTGAGTTCCTCAATGCTGTTAGCTTCAGAGGGTGGATTTTGTTTCGCAGCTGAATTTTGAAAAGGTTTTCTGAAAAACTGTTTAGGTGGTTCTTTATTTGTGGTATTTTCAGAAGTACCCAAATCTATGATTTCATTAGACAGTTTTTTAATGACTATTTGTAGACTGTCAAGATCTAAGGCGTCTTGGCCCCTTTTGTCAGAGCTTTTGGCAGGACTGTCAGTCTTCTTCCGAGAAGAAGACGTTGAATCGTTATCTACTCTGGGATTTGCTTTTGTGGCATTCGCATCCTTTTCGACTTTAATTGCTTCTTCAAAGTTTTCAGTTAGGGTAAGTTTGGCCTTTTTCCTGACAAACATGGATATTTTTCCCGGTAAGGCTGAGGTGTAAAATTCAACAGTAACGTCCTCAGTCGGCCTTGAGGTAGCAGGAATCATGTTTCTTAAAGTTCGAAAACGCTGGTTAAAATATTTAACCTTTTCTTTGGGTTCCATGCGAATTCAGGGCAATTCTAAGACTAAAATAGTAGGAGTCTTGTCATCTCCAAACTTGTTTGTAAATGCAAGATCAAATTTGTTCCAGCTAGTAATGGAACCAGCTGTAAGTGAAAAATACCACGTCGATGCTTTTCCCTCAAACGTATAAGGGAAAAGCCGACAGACCACATCTTCATGTTCCACATCCAAGAGTCGAACTGCCAACATAAACTTCTTGACATGATCTTCCGCTGGCTCTTTCAACTCAGGGTTGAACTTAGGCAATAATTTCTCAGGATGTTTAGGTAAAGGGTGCAGAACGCCAGGGACGGCCACTGCATCCTGAGCTAGCCATGGCATATTAGCATTTGGGTTTCGGGGATTTGCAGCTGCCATGTTTCTTGGAGTTGGAGGTGGTGAAGGTGGTGTTTGTAAAACACGAGGAGGCGATCGAGGCGGCGATGGTGGTTGTCCAGTCCCTCCTGACACAGGTGGTCCTGAAGAAGAGGAAGGCTGGTTGGTGCCTGTAAAATATTGTTGTATGTGTGGATCGGGATGGGCACCTAAAGGCTGTTCTTATTCTCCCAGAACAGATTCAGGATGACGAGTACAAGGACGTGTAATCTGCGGAAGAGGTAACTCAGTGGGCTGGCGCCCGGTGAGATTCGAATAAGCCCTAGTTAAAAATCTACGAGATTCGTTTAAGGCTTGCTCATACTGGTCTATTTCTTCAGGTAAGTGAACACCGGGAGAGTTGAACTGAGAGATCAGATTTCGAACAGAGTCGCTCACTGGGGTTTCATTCGCTCGTGATGAACGATGAGAGCGTGGTTGTGCAGTAGATTGTATTTGAGGGGTAATTGGCTGATTAACTTTTTTTACAAGGTTGTTTTCATCAGCCATTGGCTTACGCTGGCCCTCCTTCTAGCTCCATTGTTGACGGGCGTATTTGACTAAGCTTGCAACGGGGGAGACAACCCAGACCGGGATCCTTAGTGCAGGTTCCAAGCTGTTTGGGATAGTTGTTCCCGACAGGTTTAAAGGCTCTGTTGGCCTGGAAGTCTACAAGACTTATGGTTAAAATTAACGCTACTGATTGTTAGGGTTATACCTCTACTTATAATTACAAGGATTGATTCAGGTTATGTGTTACAATATATTAGACTATCAAACTTAAATCTGATGAAGTATAAATACGGAAAAATAAATACACACACAGTTAATATTTTACAAAGACATGTTATCTACACCTTATACAATAATTACAACTAGAATAATCTGACTGTAATTCATAGAGAGGGATCTGGTTCAAATAGGTTTTTTCAAATGATATAATTTATGGAAAATAAACAACATATTACCCTAATTACCTACTATCCTGACCAGGAACGATGAAAGAATTTGACCATGCAATCGACTCATGCTAATAGAAATACTGCATAGATAACTCTGATAATATTTAAAAGAATTTAAACATTAACAAATCATGCAGTAATGCTTACATCTCACATAAACAACAATATCGATTGTCAGTTACACAACATGATATATTAGCATAAATCAAGAACATGAAAATCAATAATCATACAAGAATTATATATCTGTAGAATTCTTTAGAGAATTTCAACAAACATAAATGAAAATAGAAAAAGAAATCACAAGACTAATAGACATCACAAATACGTGCCAGATATAGAAACTGCAAACATATATTTATAATATCACCAGTTTAATAATGTCGTGGCTGCAGACAGTAAGCTGCCTCAAGTCGCAAACAGATCAACCCAGTCTTGTGGTGCCCTTTCCATTAATTATCGACCCCATTTCTATCAACTGTCTATCCTTAAATACATGTTTTTCAAAAATAAACATCCTAAAAAAATAGAGATCGCCCAGATCGAATCATCCAACTAATTTCTAATTAAAAAATGACAAGTGTAGCATGTCATTTTTCAATAAAAGTAAAACACCATGAGAAAATAACAATTCGATCCATGAGAATCGAAACAAGACCTGGAAAGTCTGGAAATGGATCTGATCCGATTGATGGGGGATATTATCCAAAAATAAACAGTCTTCAAAACCTGGGCGTACACAACACGCATATCACCTGTAGCAAATTAAATAATAAAATTAAAACATAAACCTAAATAGAAATAATAAATGCTTAAATAACAAACAGAAAGTAACATAAATCAATACCTAATCATCAAAATTCAAAATTGAACCCAATAGCAAATAGATCCAGCATATTCACAAATTAACCAGCGCATTAAAGACTTGAATATTAACCCCACTAGACTGACTCGGTGATGGAGTTCTGAATTGCATGAGTGCGATCTGAGCATTGAGCTCACGCACCTTTTCATCATTCTTATCATTTTCATCCTGAAGCTTAAGAACTCGCCGTATCAATTTATTTTTATGATTCCTCAAGCGAACAATCTGTTGATCACTCACCTCTACTTTCTTCTTTAACATAACATTTTCAGATTTCATTAAATCACGGTTCGCTGCTATTTCACCTACCCTATCTTCCATGCTACGAATTTTATCCAACAAGCGATTAATAAACAAAGGATGAGCCATGTCTGTGACGCAATAAATACCAGGTGAATTCAAGTGCACAGACTTTTCTTTGACCGACGAATTACTAACAGCATCCACTCGCACCTCTTTGTCGAGCACAGGGATGTCCTCATCAACCACGGGAGGAGCCTCGTCGACAGGGTTTGGAACAGTTTCAGGGTGAACAGCGTTATCATTATCAGGTGAAGGGAAATCCACTTCCTCATCTAAAACAACAGTTTCCACCTGAACCTTATCCAGAACAGGGGTTTTGACAGAATTAGCTCTCGCCATGCTTCTAGTGAATCTAGCTGTCAACCTGGCTTTAGGTTTATCCCGTCCACGACCGTGAATCTTATCTGTATCATTTTGTGGGGTTGTTGGTGATAGAGATGAGGCTGTCCTAACATGCTTAGAACCTAGAGGAGTGTGAGTACTGTTCACAGGATTAGACGTAGGCTCTTTGCAGGGTTGAGGACTCATACGGCGAGGGCTCGACAGAGGTTTGCGAGGAGGAGGGACTGAAACTGAACTTGGATCTCTGTGCTTGCTACAATCATCAGGATTGCCGAACATGCAGTGACAAAATGCGGAAAAACCATTTGACTCTACAAATTCATCCCAGGACCGACCCGACTTCAACAACTCATTATCAATAAGCATATGAACCAAACCATGATGAAAGAGGCTGTGACTGATGTGTTTCGGGCCTTTCTTAATAGCATTAGACATCTTGAACAAGCTATGTAAAAGATAGTAAGGCAAATTTAACAGAAACCCTATAAAAATAGACATGAGCCGAAGGTGGTATACATACGCTGATGATAACCGTCCTTCGCAGGTCAAGTATCGATGAATCAAATCAAGGACGGGACGCCATTCTTTCCTGAAATACTTACGGGCCACTCCAGTTCGAAAAGAGACTTCCTGAGCAGGGTTTTTAAGTAATTGCCGCCATTCAGTTATAGTCATTTTCTGGTACTTGAACCATCTCTGACCAGTTAGGGACAATCCTGTTGTAGCTGCTATTGTCCTTTCATCAACCCGAAACCGAAGATCCCCAACTTCTACTTGAAAATCGACCAGGGAGAGAGCAAAAACCCTAGTAACCTCAGGGTTAGAGTCAAAAAATTTCTCGAAGAACGGCATCCACCCTACATCCTTAATCCTCTGTGAGAGCTCAAGGTTTGAATTTAGCAGAGTCATTTCGCAGGGTTCAACCCTGACTACGGGTGCCATCACTGGCTATGTCCAGGTGAGTAACCGCACACAAAATAGATACCAGAGCTCGGCGAGAGACAAAACACGACACGGTGGGCACTTAGAATGAAGGCTCAGCAAAACCAGGTGATGAACAGGATAATCCATGCATAAACGCAGGCTATACCTCTGCGGGTTTGGCATGACCGAAGGCATCAGCACTTGGAGTGGTAATCAATTGGTGACACAAATGACGGTCGAAGACCCAAGATGGATAATATTACCATAATTTATCCTGACTTAAATGATGGGAGCCTTTTGGCTGTACACAAACCAGGTGTTCTAATGACAAGGAACCACGACGGAGGATACGTACCAACATTTAAACGCGATGGACAGTTCAAGTACCAGTGTCATGATAGCATCCTAGTTTCGCAATAAGTGAATCAAGATGGAAGCTATGAAATAAATCAACCCGACGATAACCATAATACATGCAATCCCTACCATGGATTCGACCTACGCTTAAAGGTGGCGGATTAAATGATCATAATTACAAACCATTAAATCAAGAATCAACCTTGCAAAACATACCATATAATGATGATTGGCATAGATTTTGGTGATAATGTCGACCATGGTTCGAAAACTTAGGATATGTCAGGAATGGTTTGTAACAGATGTGTCTTATGTCCACTAGGTCTTGACCAACATCACCACAAACTAACCATTGATAACATTTGAATAACAAAATCAACAAAATCAATTCATAATGTTATGGATTAATTTCTAGATTAGGATAAATCGAAGGATATAGAAATCATTAGTATTTATCCTTAATGTCAACCCAAAAACAAATAATAATCATTAGTGATGATTTTTTTAAATATCCTATAGTTGCAAAGGTTGCTTTAAAAACAACGAATTTCTCCAATTCAGTGGCTGACAGAATAGCATTGTTTCAGTAGCTGTAATTCCTCTTTATTTTGGATTGAGAAATTCGAACATTTCATCTAACAAAATAGGATTTTGTTAGATGAAATAATGTTTTGTAAAGGTTGTTGAGCCAGGGCACAACACTTGGGTAATGCTTTTTTTCAATGGAAGATGAACATTACCAGCTCAACACAAGGAAAAACTGCAAGGGTATAATTTTGCCTGTCATTTCTCTAGGGAAAACTTTGAAAGATTGGAGTAGTCAAGGGAATACCTATCTCATAACATGCGAGTGATGAGATTTTGGAATAACATGAGTCAATATGGGATTCCAATGCCATAACCAGTGAGGATCGTCAAATGGCATAGTTTTTTGGTCCTCTTCAAAAAAGAGCACTAATTTGTTACATGACCTACACACAAAAATTTCAATTGTGACAAAAGATCAGATCAAGCTACAATTCAAATTTTTTTTTTTAAATCCTTACGCAAAGCATCTTGCTGCTAAAAATTTGAAGACCACTGCTCAGAATCCGACAGAAACAGTATGGGAATATGATAAAATATTTTAGGACTTGCTGAGCCAATTAGAGCATAACATTGATGAACAATTATTAATTCAGTGGATTGTTGTCGAATTATTACAGAAAATTTGAATGCACATCCATCTAGAAAACTTTCATACATATGAAGATGCACTAACAAAAGTGTTTCAAATTGAAATTGAAGAGGATTACCCTATGAATCCTATCGATCAACATATTAAGGAACAACTTGAAAGTATGCCAAAATAAATACGAGAAATGAACCTCCGAGGAAATGATGTATGGTGTACAAAATGCTCGATGGTGAGTCATACGAAAGATTATTTTTGACAAGATGATCATCCATAGGACTTCTGGTTCATTCAAATGAAATGATTTTATGACATCTACTAGGAGAATGACTTACATGCAACAAAATATTGCCTCTATAATATGAAGAATGAGCAAGATTGCTGGTGCGCAATTTGTGAAGACAAGAGCCACTCGACAACAAAATGTCAGTTGAATTTAAAAAATCAAAATAACTACCAAGCGGTTTATAATACTAATGTTGTCAATCAAAATAAAAATAGTGACAACAATGAGAGAATTGGCAATAACAACCGAAATGACAGGAACAATTATCAAAGGTATGATGGCCATAGATACAAGCATCGAAATGACAACTACAACCGATGACGAGGATTTCAAGGTCAAGGTAAATATTTTGGAAATCGGGAAAACCGATCGTGTCAGCCCATATAGTGTTATACATGCCTAAATGAGTGGCATCAACATGGGATTGTCCATACAAAGATTGAACTGAATTTAAAAAATTTACAATTTGTGGAGCAGGTGATCACTCTTTGGAGGATTTCCCTACCATGCTTGGAAAGATAAATAATAAAAATAATGTTAATGTCTTGTCTAGTGTTAATAAATATGATATTGTTCAAACTAAGAATCTACAAATTATAACTCGAGAAGAAACAAAAATTGGCATTGATTATCCACAAATCAGTAAAATAAAAATCAAAGAAGACTATCCCAACCCTGCTAAACAAAAATGATTATATAATGATGCATCAATAATGTTCCAAGAATTAGAAACACATGAAGAACAGGATGACTCCCAACAAAAGACTACTAACCAACTAATCAAACTGATAAATAAAGATGAGTCAGTTGGAAAGCTAATAGATCTAATGTGCATCCTTAAAAAGACATCTGGTGAAGATATACAGGCTAAATATATATGTAGCCTTAATCAAAAAGAAAAAAATGATGCAGACCCATTAGTCAAACTAGAAATCAAAGGTTACCACGTTTGACAAGTTGTTCTTGACTTCAGATCGCAGGTAAAGATAATGACTAGTGACACATGGGAACAACTTGGAAAACCTCAATTAAATGAATCTGGCATATATTTCAAATTAGTCAACCAAGGACTAATCGAACCTATTAGGGTCTGAAAAAATGTCGACACGACCATTAAAGGTATCTCAACTAAATTCAACTTTGAAATCATTAACCCCAAGGAAGGATCCAACTCCTTCCCAACTCTAGTAGGTCGACCATGGGAAGAAAAATTAAAGCATCCATATCACTAGACAAAGAAAGAATTAAAATTAAAGGTAATGGGAAAAAATTCATCATTCTAATTCATCCATTCTAGGCAGAACCTTGGATAGATCCCATCAACGAGGATTTCAACGTTCGACCTTTATATCAAATACAAAACAACAAAGATTACACTGAACCTAATGCATACAGAAAACTCCAACTTGGGAATATGGATTCGATCGGCTATAACTTGGACATAGAACTGTACGATTAGCAAGTCGAAAATTACAAACTAAAATCACGAGAATGTTGGACTATCCAATCTATTCCCAAAAATAAAACCCGACAATGCTTCTCTATCACTAGAATCCCCAAGATATTTGAACGAAAAATTAGATAATATCCATCCCTAACACCGGTAAGGAATGAAACAACAAAACAACCACTACTTAGATACAAAGAGTGTGAATCACCATCAGTTCATGTTGAGAAAGTCTCTAAAACTATAGGTGAACAAGGTTGACTCTAGAGTCTGGTCAAAACATTTACAGGTCAAGTGGCATGATGGTGGTACACACATCAGTCAAGATTATAAAATTGGAAAACAATATATACATACTTTATTGAAAGGTTCGGAGGCAAGAAACTAATAACACATTCAAACATTCTAGTATTCACACAAGGGAAAGATCTTGAGAAACACTTTGATACATTTGAAAAAGAATGGAGAATATTAGGTTATAAAGATGAGTGGGTTTGGCCTCACTTATTTCCCAACACATTAGATGATCTACCGAACAAGAGGTATAAAATGGAAGAAGAAAGAGGAGATACGTTCACATGGAAAGAACTTAAAGAAAGTTTTCTTAAGGACTTCAAATTCTTGTCTCAGGATGAATTATTGGTAGAAGCATATAAATAGATAAAAAACTTCCTACAACCGACCGACAACAATATAGCCGTAGAGAGTCAACCTAGCCGATAGAATGCTATGTGTCAATGGAAACCACAAAAGGGAGAAGTTTTTAATGGAAATCTGAACATCCAGAAACTTCCAAACCAGTTAAGACAGTATTTAAAATTCAAACATCAGAAAAAGAATACCCCGAAATATTGATAGCGAAATAATTTCCGCCAACATTTTCACAATTCAAAGAAGGTAGTCGACAGATCAATGAAACTAAATCATCGGAATGGATGAAAACAAATGTTAATATAAAATAATTTGATATATCTAATGATGATAAGCCTAAAAACACAAATATAGGTGACTACTAGAATGAAGAACAAACAACAAAAATCGTCAACTTATTAAAAGAATTTCGGGACATATTTGCTAGGGATTATAAAGATATAAAAGGTCTTGTTCAAGAAATGGGTGAAATGAAAATTGATATCCAACTCGAGGAAAAACCAAAAAATAAATGACCATACAAACTTATGCACAAATACAAAGAAATAGTAAAGAAAGAAATCGACAGCATGTAGGAAGTTAAACACAGTTGAGAGGAACTACTCGACAACTGAACAAGAGGAACTTGGAATGGTATTCACTCTCCAAAAATGCCAACATTATTTACTTGCTAACCCATTTATGTTCTACACATACCATTAGGCATTAAAATATTTAGTAAATAAACCATTAAATCATGGAATAATTTGTCGATGGTTTTTATTGTTTCAAGAATTCGAGTTTGAAGCGATAGTTAGACTAGGAAAAACAAATGTTGGACTCAACCACTTGTCGAGGATTGACACATGTGAAGAACCGATCGGAATTGAAGACGACCTACGATATGCACATTTATTACAAATTGAAGTTGTATCTTTCAACTTAGCAGAATTTGCCCAATTCCTAGAGGAAGGCCAAGCGCCAGAAGGGATGAGTGATAAAAACAAAAATATCATGGTGATGAAAGCTACACCCTACACTATAGTAAATGGATTTCTCTACAAACTTGGCTTAGAAGATGTGTTCTTGACCACGAAAGAGAAAATATAATCAATGAAGCACACTATGGTCTAGTTGGAGGACATTTTTAGGTTGACGCAACAGACAGAAAAACCCAATAGTTGGGATTATGGTGACTGACAATACACTGAGACTGTCAAGAATTTGTGAATGAATGTGACAGATTCCAATGAATAGGTCGACCTATACCAAGCACTGATATTCCTTTAATATCGTTAAAACCAAGCTTAACATTTTAAATTTGAGTGATTGACTTCATAGGACCATTTTCGATACCGGCTAGAGGAACATAAGCACAATATATTATCACAGCAATCGAATATGTCACCAAGTGGGAAGAAGCAAAATGAGTTGAATCGTGCTCAAGTGAGATAGCGTCCAAATTTATATACGAGAACATCGTCACATGATTTGGATGTCCATTGAACTTAATCAATGATTATAGGTCACTTTGTAAACAAAACAATCACAGCTATGACAAAACAATTCATGATCAAACATCAGAAGAGTACAGGGTATCACCCTCAATCTAATGATGCAATTGAATATTTTAAAAAAACATTAACCAAAGGATTAACAAAAATATGTAACACCTACAAAGACGACTGGGACAACAAGATACGTGCTATTTTATGGGCATACAGAATGGAATACAAACGTTCGATAGGTCAAACACCATTATGAATTTTCTGTGGACATGAAGCAACCGTACCATTACACTTTCTTCAACCAACCCTGTGATTATCGGCATACTACACATCGACGTCAAAAATTCCAGAAAATAAAGATTAATGCAACCATCCAAACTTGAATAGCACAAACTAATTGCAATACAACACCAAGAAATCCAAAAACAACAACAAAAAGCCTGGCATGATAGAAATATCAAAACTAAAAATATGTCGGTTGGAGACCTTGCTTTACTATACAATAGTCGAGTAAAAGGAAAACCTACAAAACTAAACATTGAGTAGATGGGTCCATACATTGTAGAATAAATCAACACTAATGTATCTGTCCGACTAAAAACATTATGGGGGAATGTATTTCAGAAATTGGTTAATGGTGCTCAACTAAAACGGTACAAAGCTTTAAAAAAATGGTTGTGTAACTATAAACAGATGTAGAAAATAAAAAATCGAAAACAAACACAAGAAAAACTACTATGAAAAGAACTAGTATGAAAGGATCTTGGATCAATTCTGAGGCAGAAAGCAGTAAAGAACAAATTGGGAGATACAATCATTGACATGAGCAGAGTAGGCATGAGGAATGTTGATCACTTCAACATTACTGACACCATCATGATCCAACAATACACAGACATAAAGAAGAAAAAATGGTCCAATCAAGTCATCATGAACACTGACACTTGGAGAAAAAAAGTCGGCATGCCTCGAAAGAAACACCAACAACCCATCCTTTGCGGTTAAGTAAACCATCAATATCACAATTAATACCACCAAACATTATGCCTTTTTCTTCTCCAAACAATTCCACTATAAATAATGCATTGGAAGAGACTTGGATTTCATTCTACGAAGAACTTAAACACAAGAGAAACTGAACACCAAATCATATCTTACCACTTTCTAAACCAAAGTATCCGATCGACACAATGGCACCAAAAAAGTCGACTGCAACTACCAGGTCTATAACACACAATCTTAAATGGTTGTAAAAATATAGCACGCCACTAGAGAGTCGATTACACAACATTCGCAATCCCAAAGTTGTCAAAAAACAATGGAAGAGGCTCTGGAAGGAAATCAAGGAATGGGGAACCAAAAAAGATGGTAAATGGAGAGATGAAGCTCAGACATTAATCACTAGCACAATCCTTAGCTACATGAATGCACCATTAATGGATAGTTTTGCAGGAACAGAAGAAATTATTGCACAGCTCATCATTAGCAGATATCGTAATGGAAAATTCTACTTCGACACACCCGTTGAAATTACTAGTGAACTAATCTACAAGATTACCTGATTGTCAAACAAGGGAGAACCTGTACCTATTAGATTGAACCAAGGCCTAGTCAAAGAACTAACAGGTACACCATCAAGGAAAAAATCAAGAGGTCTAATAGTCAACCAAATCATCTATGGCACACCAAATATAACCGCTAAAATTATCTCCATGGCTCTCACAAGCATGGGAAGAGGTTTTGACCTCAAACTCTACATGCTCGACGTAGTCCAAAATGTGTCAACAACATGGAAACTTTACGATTGGTCCAAACACCTAGCAGAGATAATTAAGTGTATCTATGTAAAATTCCAAGGGGAGGGTGCCCATATCCAGTTTCCTTCATTGATAATTTGAATAGCTATGTACCATCTTCAACCAGTCAAAGATAAGTATTTCACTGCACTGAATCGATCAACCATGTGGAACTTCAAATCAGTCACCCCGAATGGTTGTTGATTGGGAGAAACGACATCAAAAATATGGCTAGATACAGTGTTTCAAGCATTGAAGGTCAAAACAGCTCAAGGGAGGGTACCTCAGAATATTCAATGAACTCTGCCACCGACAACGCACATCCAACTTGAGTTAGACCACACATTGGTCTGGTACTTACAGGGTGTTGGGGGTACCGCAAGATAACTCAACTTCTACCCTTTGGTTGAGAAAATATTTGCTGAACTTAGTATTCAATCCAAAACCAAGTTGGATATACCACCGATAGGAAGAAGAGTCAATCAACTAATGGTTGAACCATTAACCGACGCGGAAAAAGAAGAGGACTATGAAATCTGCATTCATCTAAACACCTTCACTCTCGACCGCGACAACAGTGGCGACATCAATCCACTGGGGATTTCACTACCAACTCAACAACAACCACAAGAACAAACATATCAGTCTGATGAAAGTACCCAATCCAATACCCCTCTTCCAAAATATGCACTCACTAAAACAATATATACGTCGAGTGACTGGTGAATTGTTTAAATCCTGATAGAATAGAAATCACACAACAAAAGTAAAGGGGAAACACGAGCTCATTCTTCAGGATCCAAATGAAGATGACAATGCAGAGTTATTTGATAGTGCGACTCAGATCTTGGAGGATGCTGCCAAAAACAAAATTCCAGTTGATGAACAATTAGGCAGGTTCATCACCACGGAGGAGTAGCAACCAGACCGACTAGACTCAACCCAAAAGAAATTCATGTTTTCTATGATACCTGATGTTGATCTCACCAATACCCCACCACCCCCATCCCTGACTCTAGTTTTCGAAGAAGAATTCATACTGACTTCGACAACCACCACATCCCTATCCTTAATTCATCCATACTTGCAGAAATTACCATCACCTCTCAGAGATCGTATTCAAAAAGATAATGACCTCCAACAATTTATTAGCCAACTACCATATCTCCTCCCCAACTAGTAAAAATTGACAATAAAAAGACCGAGTTTAGTCATGGAAGCACCGTAGTCCAGTGTAACAATATCCAACATTCTTGACATTCCAAATTCATACATTCTGCAAGCACAAGTTGTCAGGTACACTGAAACTATCCTACAAATAAATATTGACTTAACCAACAACATTGCGGTCAAGCAAAATTCTTACTTTATCCCTTGACCTGTTGACCAATCGACCTCACCACCACACCCTCCACTTATTGAATCCCTCATCAGGGGATATTTGAGGCCTAAAATGGGCCTCATAATGGAAATAATAAAATAATATTTATAATAACAAAATAAAAGTTCTAAATTTTGGAGGGGAAAAAGAAAAACTACTTTTTCTTATTGTATTTTTGACATATCTCCTTATCGGTTCACCCAAATTTTGAGTTTGGGGACATGTTGAATGCGAAATTTAATTCCTCATCCAACCCATACCCACAATGCATACTTATGAGGTACCCATGGCATCCAAAAATGAAAATTTCAATAAAAAACATATTTTAATACCCACATTGCATACTTCTGAGGTACCCACGGCACCCAAAAGTGAAAATTTCAATAAAAAAATGTATTTTAATATTAAAATGTGTTTTTTATTAAAATTTTCATTTTTGGGTGTTGTGGGTACCTCAGAAGTATGTAGTGCGGGTATGGGTTGGATGCGGAATTAAATTATGCATCCAACGAGTCCCCAAACTCGGAATTTGGGTGAACCAATAAGGAGATATGTCAAAAATATTATAAGAAAAAGTTGTTTTTTTATTTTTACCTCCATTTGTTTTTACAAATTTTACCCTTATGGTTGACATCATCCTCTTGAATCCTATTGGTTCTTATAAAGTGAATTGTAATGGTACAATTTTTGTTTTTAGGCCCATTTTTTACTTCAAAACTCCCCTAATGTACCGTTGACCCCATTGTCGCACCAGCCAAACCTGTCGATATTATATTACCGTCAAATTCTATACCGACTATCTTATCATTGAATTCTAATCAACCATTACCATAAGATGCAGTAAGCTTTCTCCTCGATCCCAATTCACATCCTTCACCTATTTCACCCCTCCCACTATCACCACCTATCACCAATATCATCAATTCCCCCGACATTTCCCACACCAAATGCCCTATTCCTGTTTTTGCTATCCCATTTACTGAAGAAAACCAGAAAGAAGCATTAGAAATCCTCCTAGAACAACTCAAAGATACTAACAGACAGAGAAAATAGAAAGAATGATGAAAAACAAAATAGAGAAAAGAGAATAAAAAGAACAACAGTGACAACACTAACAACTACAACAGTCACACCAACAAACAACCTTATTAGGTCATCTAGATTAGCTTGGTCCAATGATCACAATTAATCCACAAAGAAGCTAAAGAGGAATAACTGGATCTATTTTCGGATGCAATCAATTAGGAATATAAACATAGAAGAGTGAGGACAAAATAACAATTCAAGAAGATGAAAGCATAGCAGACTGAATTTTTAGCCAAGTGTGAAATATTGGCACAATAGTTTAGTCCAATTCCAGCAGGGACTGACTCGGATACACCCCTCGACAAAGCATATCTAAATTTTGAAAGTGTCATGTAGACATTCCAGGAATAGTTAAAAGAGAGGTGACAAGAACAGGCTTAGGAAACCACTATTTTACTCTAAAATCAATTTACAACATTTACCAAATCCTACAAGTTGTTGATCCAATATGTTGCAGAATCTGTTGTCACCACAGATGTCTTGCAGAACTGCTATACTTACTATGGTCAGGTGTTTGAAGAAATGCAAAATAATCGTGAACTCATCAGTTCACTACAATACCACTAACTAGTTTCTAGTGAAGCAATGTCACAGATCATTGACAACCAACTCATTCTAGAAACTCAATGGATCAGTACGAACCGAACTCATCTATATAGTATCAACAAAATCAGGTTGCAGTTGCAACGACTGCTTTTCGTTGCTAAGGAAAAGGCATAACTCTTTGGAACCGACATGATCAATAGTTTAGACTTAGATAATGGAGAACTTGTTGAGTCTCACAACTCTTACCATAGACATACAAACTGCCCTCCACACTTGGGAAGATTTCCAACATCAATTATCAGTGTCTTCAAAGGCTATTGTAGAAGCATTTGTTCAATAACAGCCATCCACCAGTCAGAACAACCCAGATTGAAATAACATTACAGTATCATAGATATTTAGACAGAGATATTGGCATCTCCCCATTTCTTCGAGACGTATAAATATCTTGAGGTGGGGGAGATGTTGGAGGAGCCAAAGTCAGTTAGCCGACTAGGTCCTTCAGCCAACTAATTGTAAACAAGTAGATTATGTTGATCTCATAGGTCGTGTCGGTTAGTTTAACCGACAAGTAGTTATGAAACTGTTTGTAGATATTATATATAGGTTGTAGAGCCAGATAAAGACTTGTTTCAGTTGGATGTATGAACCCCCTTGTGTTCTTGAATAATATAAGCATTGTATTTTTTATACCATTCCTTGTCCCTTGTTATATCATTGTTTAAATGAATTTTTAATATGTATCATTGGTAACGTTCCAATAAGATTGATTACAACACATATCAGGAAACATGCCTTGTGGAAGATATGGAGAGAAAGTTCATACCTTTCAAGGATTTTGAAGTATCTAGCTCATATTTCAGATCTTAGGGGGGAATGGAAGATGAAAGTGATCCAAAAAAGGAGCTAATGAAAGATATTGAGAGAGAGTAGTCGAGTTCCAGTACCAATATTCCTTCCCAGCCTCTCTTCATGATGGAATCAAAATTCAACATCAAGTCATATCGAGTTGAGATCGATGCTCTGAAAATAAATCATTGGTTGCAATAGTTGGAGGTTTATTTTAGCATCCATCAAATAGTTGAGGATTAAAATATCTAATTTTCTTGATTGAATTTAGAAGCCATGCATTAAATTGGAGGAAAATCCACATGGAATAACATAGTATGTAGGGTGATAAGCTATTAACTAAGTGGGGGGATTTAAAACCATCATCAAGTCCTAGTTCTACATTATTCGATATGTAGATGACTAATGGATCTACTGACATTACTTGAGGAAAAGACAGGATGAAAAGTGTGCATGAATACACCACCTAGTTTAGGAATATGGATATCATGTTGGGTATCTCACCTAAGAGCCCAAATGTACTCCTCAAGCATATAGGGGGGTTACATAGTCACATATGGAGGCATATGATACTCTTCAAGCCTAGGCCAATTGATGAATCATATGTACAAGCATAGTACCTAGAAAACATAGGCTAAATAAAGGACAATCAAGAATTTAAAAATAGAAAGAGAGTTAACATGATACAAAGAGGGTAAAAAAAGTGGAAGGAAAAGGAGAATAAGAATACATCCACGACACATCAGCGCAAGGATCCAAAAAAACCATTGTAATCATTGTGATATTAATGGTTATGCTAAATAAAAGTGTTGGAAGCTACATCTAGAGATGAACCCCAAGAACCATAAGATATATGCTAAGAACAAGAACATTATATCCATGGAGTCAAGCAAGGAGTTATAAATCATCTCAGATGTGGATGAGAATTTTATATGCACCACAATACAAAAGGAGGTGAATCTGTGTAGCCTTCACCCTAAGGAAGATAAATAGATGACAAAAATATTCCACATCAAGATCCAAGTCAAGAATACCAAGGTAAATTCTTTATTTTATTTTGGTTCATAAGAAAAGATCATAGCATAGGATCTGGTATGAACAAAAGGGGAAAACGAGGTATCAGAAGAAAACAATTTCCTTCTGTTGTTAAATTCCCTCGAGTGTGCTGGTCCTTTAAAATTATTGCTATGATGATGTTCCTATTCCTACACACATATTAAAAAATTTCCTTCCTCAAAGATGTGCATCGTATTAATCAAACACATATATAAAATACAAGTTACTTATAAGTAAAGTATACCACATCCCAAAATACATTCATGCATTATCACATAAAATAATCAATAATAGATATTTATGGGTAGGGGTGGTGGAGGAGGGTGTGGGGGAATAAGATCAATCTACTTTAAATGTAAAGGTAATGATATAACAATTTATATACATGATTCCTAATGTAGTGCGTCATTCATGAGAGTTCATATTATCATGTCCAACTTAGTCACACATATCAATCCCTTGCTAATGTCGATCTTAGATCTTACTTTAGTGGAGGAACTTACTAGTAGATATGTTATCTCCCCTCAAGATTCCTGAACAATTGAAGAAACTAATCAATAACCTCTCCATATAAATGGAATTGTGAGGCTTCGATTATTTTCACCTTATCACTTTGAATTCTTCTAGATTCTTGTTTATTTTTGTCACCTTCTCTATCTTCTTTGCTCAGCCATGGATCATTTGTTTATAAGCTAAGAAGGTTATAAGTTTGAAGTTGATTGTGTAGGCATGTTGCACAAATTCCTTCCATGTGTGATCTATATTCTTGGATTTCTTATTTTTGAGCTTTATTTCTTAATTTGTGTATTTGAGATGTGGTTTTGTTTCTTTTAGTAGGAGTCTACAGCTGATCCCATAAGAACAACCATGAGGTTCATGTTTTTCCTAAAGGAAAATAATGACCAAGTGGTAAAAGGGCATGCAAACTCTAGATAAGGACTTGCATTCTTTGTGTTCTTAACTAATTATGACCAGGAGTATCATATATTTGTGTTGCATATACTAAGGGTGTAAAATATATGTATAACAAGCTATCTATAGTTGCGTACATGACTCATCATGGTTTGTTCCCACATACTAACATGTCGGTGCACTAGTAAGACTAGCATGTTGAAAGAGGCTTAAAATAAAGGGAAAAAAAGAATCAATATATGCCTTCTTGTTCCTCTTGTTATCACTCTCTCTCAAGAAATAGAAATACAAGATAATTATCCATGAAGAAGATGAACAATAATTAATGTCAAAAGAATAACATTTGCACAATTATAAAAGGTTAGTTATATTTATTTAAAATGGTAAGTGTGCATCTAAAAGGTGAGATGTCATCTTCTTCTTTATGATTCATATACTCAAAATGCCTCATAAGTCATGGGGAACGTTGTATAGATGATAAATATTCCTTCACTTTCTCTTCTTTCATTTTTTCCCTTTGTTAAGTCACGATCCTTTCTCTCTGCTTCCCATGATTTTCATATGTTCACTTTTACATTAATTTGTTTGAGTGTTTACTTCATCATAGCTTTATACCTCAATTTGAGGGGAGAATACACAAAATATAACCTAATCTCTATTTAGAGTTGTTAATGGGGTCTTATCCTTGGCCCTCACAAGGAATTTACAAGGAAAATGGTAAAAGACAAAGGATCCATTACATGGATTATCATTGATGTCAAAGGAGTTCAACAATGACAAGGGAAAATCAATAACAAGGTCGATGACAGGAGAAAGATCTACAAAATAAGGAATGGGAGATCCATAGATCAAATAGAAGATGGATTTCGCAAGTTGGAGTTATACCTGAGATAACCCAACATTTCCTACGCAAAATTTGAATAAAATCTTCCTTATGATATTTTGGGTCCGAAGTCAATCTAGATATGACGGTCCTCATGGATTTCATAGATTCAACTAGAAGGTGAGTTAACTACTGAGATATGTGTAAAATTTTAATTCAAACAAGTTTTTTATATTTGGATGCCATCGTTGATTGAAGCTGACGGAGATCAAATATGGTTGAAGATCAACAACCAAGGTAAATTTCACTAATTTAATAGCAAGTTAGATAAAAAAGATGATGAGTTGTGAAATCCGAAACAAATCGTTGGGAATAGGATAGAGATCAACGGATAAGGTTGATCATTGAAACAGATCAGTGGTCATCAATGATTTCTCTGGGTGAAGTTGTGAGGTATAAGAAAATTTTGATGGGTGTGAAATTTCCATCAAATACAGTTTAATACATTTGGAGTCCATCGTTGATCCGACCAGATCTAGATCCCGGCCCTCAAGGGATTTCACAAATTCAACTAGTAAGATAGCTAATGTTTTTGATGGGAGTGAAATTTCATTGAGAAATACTTTACTGACAATGTGTACAGTCTAGATCAGTCGAGAGAAATGAAAAATCTGATTTTGAGAAGACTGACAGCGGAGAATGATTTCCACACAAACAAAAGGGAAGATCCCCAAATCCGCATTTGATCATAGATCAACAGCTAGGATTTAATCCATGAGGAAATATACAGTGGTGAATGATTTCCACACAAAGAAAAGTGAGGATCCACAATCCACATTAGATCGTAGATCGACAGATAGGAGTGAACCCGCAAAGAAATCAACGGTTTAGAAGAAAAGTGGAAGGCAGAAAGTGGGACATTGGGAAATTGCGAAAAGAATTTGGGAAATGTCATAGTTCCACTACTCGAAATCTGGAAGATCAACTATCCAGAAAAAAAATCCACATAAGATCGACAGTGTGGAAGAAAAATGACAAAAAGCAAAAATATCAAAATGACATGTTGAAAAAGTCACAAACCCGCAATATGCAATGCAGAATATCGACGGTTAGGATAGAACTTGAATGATATCGATGATGCGGAAATATTGGTTCAAAAAGCAGAAATTATGGAATGATATTTGGAAAAATTCATATATCCGATATCCACTTTTTATCTCAGATCCACAATCAGGAAAAAAACTTGAAATGAGATCAACGGCTCAAGATGATTTTAGAAATAGAGATTGCGGAAGAACACGACTGGAAGAATAAACTGTAAATCAATTAACAGGGAATTGTTTTAGTTGTTTTGAATAATCATAATGGAGGTAGATGAATATATGACTCAGTAATAGAATGAAGAATTAATCACTCATGAAGAGGCACGGTCGAAGAATGAAATGGTGCAATGGTGAAGAGATGCTCCCGAAGGAAACATGAAGGTATTTATACATAGAGGGATGAGTGAGAAAAATTGTCTCTCGGGTCCATATCATAGAAGAAGAAGCAGATACCAGTGAGTGTGACAAATATTGAAGGGTAAAGGAATCTAGAATATTACTAAAGACATATTAGGGTGGTAGGGTGGCACTAGGGAAGGCAACAGGCCTGCATGGGGTTGTAGACTCTTTCCAGAAGAAGCTGGTAAATAGGGTGTAGTAGAATTGTGTCAGTTGTAACTGAAAAAACAAGGGGTTGTAGCCTCCTTCCAGTAGTTTCCGGTAAATAGGGTGTAATACCATCCTTGTCTTTAGAATCAGGAAAAACTATTTGTAAATAATGATTTTGTAGTAATAGGAAGTATTGGTGGTTTACCCAATTGTGCTTCGACGATAAATTTGTGTTATGTGTGTTCTTGTTGATTATGTGTTTTAATGAGTAAATTAAAAGTGGTTTTAAATTGATAAAAGTTATAATACTGATTCACCCCCCCCCCTCTTAGTGTTGACCAATATTTCAACAATTGGTATTAGAGAAGGTTCCTTCACCACAGTTTAACCACTGGAAGGAAGATCCTATTTAAAAACCACTATGGATCAACAAGAAGGATTAGCCACTAACAAACCTCCATTATTTACAAGAGAAAATTATGCATATTAGAGTGTGAGAATGAAGTGTCATTTGATGTCCCTTCGATGGAAGGTTTGGGAAGCAACTGAAAAAGAATATAAAATAGGAGACGAAGCACCTACATACCCAGAGGACCTAGGACAATATGAAGGTAATGCCAAATCTCTAAATGAAATCTTGAGTGGATTGACAAACTCTGTATTTACAAAAGTTATGCGATGCAAGACTGCCAAACAAGCCTGGGATAAGTTAAAAATTATTTATCAAGGGGCATCTAAAGTCAAAGAATCGAAGATTAATACATATAAAGGATAGTTTGAGATCCTTAAAATGAAAGAAGAAGAAAATATTGAGTAATACCTTCTAAGAGTATATGAGGTTATCAATGCTATTAGAATCCTTGGAGGAAAATTGAAAGAAAGAGAAGTGGTGAGAAAGATACTAAGAACATTGCCAATTAAGTATGAATCAAAAGTGTCCACTCTAGAAGAACATGAGGATGTTGATGGCATGACAGTAGATGAACTACAAGGGATCTTCACTGCATATGGGATGAGGACAAGATAGAATGAACCTTCAAGAAAAGAGGAAGCATTTAAAGCCCTATCCAAGAACCAACTAGAGAACCTAGATGATGAAGAATATATTTTCATCAATAAACTTGAGATAGGTACTGGGAAATACAAAGGAAATCCACCCTTGAAATTTTTTAACTATGGAAGAATTGGACATTTTGCCAATAAGTGTCCTAACCCAAAACAAGAGGAGAGTGATCATGAAGAATCTTGTTGTCACAAGTGTAATACCATGGGTAAGAATAGGTTTAATAAAAAGAAGAATAACTTCTATTCCAAAGAATATTATGAAAGTGAGGATACAGAAATCCTATTTATAGGGACATCAAATTCAGATGAGGAATCAGAAGTGGACATAGAAGCTCAATACATGGCTTTTGTTGATGAAATTGAAAAATGTAGGAAAAGGAAGAAAGTTTTGAAAGAGAAACTTTCAAAGTACCAAGAAGAAACAAATCAAATTATTATGGACTTGAAGAACCAGCTTCAAGAAGCCAAGAAGACTGAAGAGGATCTAGTAGTTCTGCTTAAAGAGAGAATACAAGATTCTAAAAAACTTGAGAAGGAGATTATTCAACTTAGAAAAGGGATTGATGAAAAATATATCAAATCAAAGTTTTTAGAACAACTCAAGGATCTTAGATGATATCTTAAGTATTCAAATACCTTCAAATGATAAAAATGGTCTAGGATAGGAAAAAGTAAAGAAGCCAGAATATTCCTCTCTCACAAACCAAGGTGAAAATGAAAGAAGCTATGATGCACTAAAGAGTCCTGTTAAAAGGGAAGAGAGTAAGAAATATGTTTCATCCTTTCATGACAAAGACAGAACCAATGAGGTGTCTAATAAACCAATGAAAAATAGATTTCAACAGATATTTTTGGGTTATTGTTACTCTTGTAATAATTTTGGTCATAAAGCCCTGAAATGCAGAGCTTATGGAAAGGTTTATGAATATAAGAAGGATACTTCTAGTAACAAACCAAAAGGAAGAAATCATAATCAGACTGGACCTCTTCAAAGATATGACATAGAGTGTTACAAATGTAATAACCTTGTACATATGGTTAGAGAATGTAAAATAAGGAAAATTGTTTCAGTAGAAGCTCAAAAACAGTGGAAGAAGATGGAATTTGTAAAGCAAGAAGATCAAAGATTCCTCAAACATAAACGGAAATTCTATGGATATTGTCATTGTTGTCATAAGTTAGGTCACAAGGCTGCTGACTGCAGAACCAAGGAAAAAGATCAAAGTTTGAGAAGGAAAAAAGACACAAACACATAAGATGATAAAGGACAAGTAATCATGATACCTCATGGGAATATATCGAGGAAAAAGTCAAATTACGAGAACTCAGAAGAAACACAAATTTGAAACATCAGTGAGGTCTCCAAAGATGATGATGAGCATAATAGTGCCATAAATAAAATGATATCCATTATGAGGAAAAGAAAGATGGATATGTAAAAGAATAAATCGATGAAGATGAAGGTGATGAATAAGGATATAGCGATGATTGTGGGATTATTTTCTAAATATCTCTCATGATTTAAAGAGAACCCTGAAAATAAAATTCGGAGGGACCATATACTCAGGGGGAGTTAAAGTCGGAAAATTCCAATTGGTATCTAATGTTGAAGTATGTTGAAAGATATCTTCATCAAATTCAATAGATGATCAAGGTTAAATGATAATATTGGTGTATGGTTGACATAGAGAAAGTATAAGACCTATGAAGTAACATGAGAACAAAAAAACGTGTGATTCATGAAGACCACGATGTCTACAATCAAATAGAAGATAGATATTTTATGTTCACTTAGAATTTGAAGCCATGACACATACAAATTGTTTCCAATGGAAGAAAACTCAAGTCTGATCTAAAAAATAAAAAATTCAGTCTATTGAAAAGTGCCAGGATGAGTAAAAATAATAGTGAATATTGTGAAGGAACAGTGGGTATTTTAAAACATATATTTATCAGTTTAAGAAAGTTCTTTCTAAATTTGTCTCTCAAACTTATAGAAAAAATCATTGTTATCTCAGACCAAGGATTATGTGAAGACTTCTTAAGAAGAGAAAGTTACATAATACCGATTTTGTTTTAAATAACGGTGTAATGCTGACTATAAACTCTATCACAAAAATGTTGACAAAGGAGAGGAAGTACAATGACAGGGGTATTCCATGGATCTATCATTCAAGTTATCATTCAAGAACCTATTGCAAGAAAGGAAATATTAAGATAAATGATAATACATTGGTTAGTACCAAGTCTAGTTAACAAAGCGGATATATGATGAGAGGGGGAGTTGTCAGAAATAAGAAAGATAGGAAATCCTCAATAGCATAATAGGTTATCCTTTGTCATTGTTTTCAAAGGGGGGAAATGTTCAGATATTGCCATCAATGCCAAAGGGGGATATTGTTGAGAATATAGTTGCCATTGATGTCAAAGGAGTTCACGAATGAAAAAGGAAAAACAAATAGAAATGTAGCAGGATGAAATCAGTAAAAGACAAAGGATCCATTACATGGATTATCAGTGATGTCAAAGGAGTTCAGCAATGACAAGGGAAAATCAATAACAGGGTCGATGAAAGGAGAAATATTTGCAAAACAAGCAGTGGAATATCCATAGATCATAATTCAAGATCCATAGATCAAACAGAAGATAGATTTCGCAATCCACGGCTGAAGATGGATTTCACAAGTTGGAGTTATACCTGAGATAACCCAAAATTGCCTAAATTAAATCATCCTCACAATTGGAGATCGTGTGGTGGATATCAGAGAGTGCTAAAGATCTACGGTCATAATGAATTTCCCTGATTAAATAGCCAGGAGGATAAAAAGGTGAATCGACTACAAAATTTGGAAGTAATCACCACGAAATAGATTAATATTAACGAATGAGGTTGATCGTTGAATCAGATCAACGACTGCCAGTTATTTCATAGGGAGAAACAGCATAGATTAATAAAATCCTGATGTGCACGAAATTTGAATAAAATTTTCCTGATGATATTTGGGGTCCACTGTTGATCTAGATTTGATAGTCCTCGTGGATTTCACAAATTCAACTAGCAGGTGAGTTAACTACTGAGATGGGTGTGAAATTTTAATTGAAACAAGTTTGTTCTATTTGGAGTCCGTCATTGATTGAAGCTGACGGAGATCGAATATGGTTGAATATCAACGACGAAGGTAAATTTCGCTAATTTAATAGCGATTTGGATAAAAAGGACGATGAGTTGAAAAATCCAAAACCAGTCGTTGGGAATAGGATCGAGATCAACAGATAAGGTGATCATTGAAACATATCAATGACCATCAATGATTTCACTAGGAGAAGTTGCGAGGTCTAAGAAAATTCTGATGGGTGCACAATTTCCATCAAATACAATTTAATACATTTGGAGTCCATCGTTGATCCGACTAGATCTAGATCCAACAACCCTCAAGGGATTTCGCAAAGTTAACTAGTAATCTAGTTAACGTTGTGTATGGGAGTGAAATTTCATTGAGAAATAGTTTACTGACAATGTGGATGGTCTAGAATAGTCGAGATAAATGCGAAAGCCGATTTTGGGAAGATCGGTGGAGGAGAATAATTTATGCACAAAGGAAAGGGAAGATCCACACATCCACATTTGATCATAGATCAACGGTTAGGATTTAATCCAGGAGGAAATCTATGGTGGTGAATGATTTTTGCACAAAGAAAGGTGAGCATCCATAATCCACATGATATCGTAGATAGATGGCTTGGAGTGAACCCGCAAAGAAATCAATAGTTCAGAAGAAAAGCGGAAGGAAAAAAGTGGAAGGTAGAGAATCGCGAAAAGACTTTGGGAAATGTCATAGTTTCGCTACCCAAAATATGGAATATCGACGGTGGGGAAGAAAAATGGCCGAAAGCAGAAATCTTGAAATGACATGTTAAAAAATTCACAAACCCGCGATCAACAATCCTGATGATCGACGGTCAGGATAGAACTCGAACAAGATCGACGGTGTAGAAAATTAGTCTGGAAAGCGGAAATCGTGGAATGATATTTGGAAAAAGTCACATATTCGATATCCACTTTTTATCTTAGATCTACGATCAGGAAAAATCCTGAAATGAGGTCAACGGCTCAAGATGATTTCAAAAATAGAGATTGCGAAAGAACACGAATGGAAGAATAAATTGTAAATCGATTAACATGGAATTGTTTTAGTTGTTTTGAAAAATCACGACAGAGGTAAATGAATCTACGACTTAGTAATAGAATGAATAATTAATCTCTTATGAAGAGGAACAATCGAAGAATGAAATGGTGCAATGGTGAAGAGATGCATCCACAGGAAACATGAAGGTATTTATACACAGAGGGATGAGTGAGAAAAATTGTCTCTAGGGTCCAGATCATAGAAGAAGAAACAGACACCAATGAGTGTGACAAATATTAAAGGGTGAAGGAATCTGGAATATTACTAAAAACATATTAGGGTGGTGGGGTGGCGCTAGGGCAGGAAACATGCCTATAGGGGGTTATAGCCTTTTTCCAACAGAAGCTGGTAAATAGGGTGTAGTACCATCAATGTCACTTGTAACTGACAAAACAGGGGGTTGTAGCCTCCTTCCAGTAGTTGTTGGTAAATAGGGTATAATACCATCCTTTTCTATAGCAGCAGGAAAAAACTATTTGTAAATAACAATTTTGCAGTAATAGGAAGTATCAGTCATTTACCCAATTGGGATTCCACGATAAATTTGTGTTCGGTGTGTTCTTGCTGATTATGTGTTTTAATGAGTAAATTAAAAGTGGTTTTAAATTTATAAAAGTTACAATACTGATTCACCCCCTCCCCTCTCACTATTGACCAATATTTCAACAGTTGGACAATGAAATAATGAAGGACACAAGGGGTGTGGCCCTGTGTAGGTGTAGAAAGCATCACTTCACTCGCTGACTCATGGGAATTAAGGTAGATGGTTGATATTACTCATGGTGATATCATTTGACTCATGTGCAGGCTACCAATTCGAAAAGGACACCCTGCCTCCCAGAGTCTAAGGATGTGACCAAGTAGATCACCATAGTGAAAATTCTTTTTAACTAGGATAGAAGGGAAATGAAAAGGATATGTGGCGCTAAAAGGGATATGTGGGATATAAATATATGGATATGCATTGATATTAGGTTTTTGAGAGACTTGTGAACTCATTTAACTTGGATCATAGTAAGATAAAAGGACTAGGTAGGTCTTGATAGGTTCAGTGAAGGAATATTATGGATGGATAAGTAGTGAATCAAGAAACTAGTGAATTATTAATGTTGAAGTTCAATGGATTTAACTGAGCACTAAAATTCCCCTAAGTTGGGTGATGAGTGAGACAAACATCATGAACGATGAAGGGAGGAACATGGTGGACTTGCATGTCCCCCATGCCATCACTCCATCAACCTAATTGTAATTTATTAACCCTATCCCGTGCTAATAATGGTGACTGATTCTTATATTGTTTTCTAGACTATGTAGATGGATGAGGTGATAGCTTGGGAGATGGCGTAAGAGGATTTTGGTATTATCATTAAGCCTCTATACGAAGACATCATCAGTGGGTATGCTTCAGCCGGTGGGTCATCGATCTCGAGGGTGGTGAGCATGTGGTATCAAAGAATAAATAGGATGGAGGTTAGCATGACAGACACAAGGCAGCTCTCTCTTTGCCTCTGTCATTCTCTATTTTTTTTGAGGAAGCAACGCCCTCTTAGGAAGGTGTTTTATGAGTCTGGTGAGTGGGTCTCAATTCTCTAGGTCGCGGAAGGCGCTCAGTGCATCTACGGGAGCCTCCTCCTCAAATACGACATCGTGAAAACTCTGGATTCTTCTGGGATGCTTGCAGGTAATCTCTTATCTATTGGTTTCTTGACTCTCAATTTTAATCCCCTTTCAGCTCCTATTCTTTTCTACCTTATGTAGCCCCTTTCCCCTTCCTGCCACTCAATTTGGGAAGTGTATTCTTTGTGGATTTTGGTGAAGTATTCTCTAAGCACTCTTGCTGGTTCTCTACCTCAGTTGTGAGCCCCTTTTCCTCGGCTTTGGCTCTACTTCGACCATCTTACCATAACATTGCGCAAACACTCTTGCACTCCCCAGCCTGGCTCCTCTGGACCACCGACTAGAGCTATGAGAAGCATCATCCATACTTCCCTCCTATACAATAATTTGATTCCAAACCCGGTGAAATATGAAATTGAAGAATCTGAAAATGACGCCAAACTCACCAGAAATTGCATTCCGGACCATGAGATGAGAGAGGAATTCGAAGCTCTCATACCTGGCCCTATTTATTCTAGAGGAAGAACATATATTCATATGAATACCATGGACTATTTCTGGCAACAAAAGTATATTTTAGGAATATCACTAGTAGACAGAGGAGAGGCACATGAAGCCATTCTTCTAAAGTTGGATGAATTATCCAATAATATGCAACAGATCTCTAATCACCTCACCATTAAACTGGACAACTCCATCCCTACGGATATTGATATCAAGCCAGATATTGTTTAAATCTCTAGTTGGCTTAGTTTACTTTTATTTTGTATGAATATTTGCAAATGGTTTATAGTAAATAACTCTCAATCTAAATGGTATAACCTAATTTCATTTAGTGGTGAAATGTAATTTTTGTAATTTTTGAAACTTTAAATCTTGTTCTTTCTATGTGTGGAAGGCTTCGTTATTGTCTCTTTTATGTAAATCTTATTGAAGGAAATAGAAGGAACTTTCTTATTTACAAAAGAAAATTTGAGCACTAAAATTTTAATTTGTACATGATAAATCAATAGAGGAGAAACGGAGCCAAGGTGTGTTAACCTAAGTAAAGTAATTAAATGTAACCATTAATGTGTATTTGTGTTATTAATACATTAACAATAAAACTAATAGATAATTGTAAAACCACAACAAATTAGGAAAAATACATAAATAATTTTTCAATTGTACAATTTATTGCTTCTGTAGAGACCACTAGAAAATTGAGTAAATATTATTATTGCTAAGAAACATTTTGCCTTGATTCATGTGAAGGAAATGACTATATAACTAAATCCTACAAGTAGTACAATGAATTGTCACATTATCTAATCTCAACTATGTTATGAATGTAAAAAAATTGTAACCCTCAAGAATAATTGCAATTACAAATGCCATTAATTTATACAAGATCAAGTGATAAGAAATCATTGGAGGCATGGATAATTTTAGGGGTTATATATAGCCCATGGGCTATATTAAGGGGGTTACAAAACATTTAGTGGGCTATTTTATTATATGGAAATGATTTTTTCATCTAAACTATATTCGCCCAATACTTATTAGAAAAAAAATAAATCCAAAATGAATATCCTCACCTATATTAATGAGGAAAATGCAAAAAACTATTTTCACCCTAGAAAAATATCCATCCAATCTATGTTTTGCCCCGAATTTCTAAAGAAAATTTAGTGAAATCACTCATTTGCCCCAAATTTTCAGTAATGGAGGCTCCCAAGGGTTATTTTTCCCTCCATTTTCCTTGTAATTCAAGCATATGGTTCCATTCTCTTGTATTTTTAGTCAATTTCATGTGATAATTTCTTTGATCCCTTGATTTCCAGTATTGGATGGAAAATCAGGGGTTATTTTGTTCTATATAAAGGATACAGCCATTCATCTTTCACCCACATCAGATTGCGCTTGCAAGTGAAGGTCCCGGTTGATGTGATTTCACTTTTCATTCTTAGTTTTCTTGACATTTTAACCTTCGCATAACATATCCATTTCTGAAAGCTCAGGTATTGAAAGGGTGTGCCGCACATGCAATTTATTACATAATACAAAATCGTGTCACACTTTTTATCCAATAATTAGCATGGTATAATTGTTGTCAATGGTCATGCATTTTTTGTTTTTTATCCACAATTACAATAGATTATTATATTGTAAATTTACCTTTTATCATGGATTCTTTCTAAGGCCTGTTGAATTCTAGGGCACTTGTGATTTTTAGGGCTCATTACGTGTTATTAGGGCTTTATTCTATCCTAGGAGTATTGGTTCCATGAAAGTGTTATAGAGATCAAAATACGATTCATTTTATGCCTTGTCATGTTTAAACTATCAACTAACATTTATATGTTGTTAGTGGGTGCTACTCTTGATGTAAAGACACCACACAGTTTTTATATAGTCAAATAGAATTTGACCTAGTTGTTTATTAAAATGTTCTTTTATTAGGATCTTTCTTTGCAATTATTATTAGATCCTAGGCATTAATGAGAGTGTATATGTTCATATCTTATGTCTGTTATTGTTTATGTTTGGGATGTTTGTAATATAAATGAATGCACATTGACTATGATGGAGGGGCTATAGTGGAATGGTAATTATTTTGGTTGTGTTCTTGTAGAGTTTTCCAAAGCATACTAGTAGATTATTTTATTTGTATTAAGAAGTTTGTGACAGGTATATTTTTTTATTTGTATTGCCAAGTTTGTTAATTTTATTTGTGACCTAGATTTGTTGGGTTTGGTACTTCTTTTATGATATTTTGTTTTTTGTAAGGGTCATTAAGGATTAAAATGTTTTTTGGTGATTTGTTTTGATTTGTAATTTCTATCATCGTCCAGAAATGGATCTAGTTATGCATGATAAGTATATGATTTAGTTGTAACATGATACTTCATTTCCACCATGATTGTATATAATATATAGAGATCATGTTTGAATTGATATGTAGACATTATGCTATTTGATATCTAGTCTTTTTACTTCAATGAGGGTGATGAAAAAAATTTACCACATTTTGTATGCTTTCAAAAATTTCAAGGACATGGATATAAACACCTCCTTAGTTTATCTAAGAAAAAGTAGCCTTTAATAGAGTAGTTCTAATGATATGCATGATGATGCATTAATGTGATTTCTATTATTGTTAATGTATGTTCTTATTTCTAATAACCATTGCAACTTTCTAACTGACTCTAAAAATTTTAAATCAAATGACATAATTCATATTTTGATTGTCAACAAAACAAAGAAAAAAGTGGTATTTGTATCTATAAATAGATAAACAATTTATTTTTTTCTTAGAGGATAGCTTAAAAATGAGAAATTTGGAAAATAATCTAATTGAGAATTCATACACTATATTAAGGTTGTGGGTCTTGATTATACTCCATGTTGTAGTAATGGTTCATGGGTGCCATAATCACTCCACATTGTAAAGTGTTCAATTTGATCAATTTATCTGTATGTCAATATTTGGATCCCCACATGTATTTTGGACCATTAAGGGACAAGATAAAAATTGGATTCCCCATTTTCCCTCAATCTTGTTAGTGTAATTGTGTTTTACCAACACCTCCAGTTGTGAGTGACCCAATACTTCTTGTAAATGTATAAATAAATCCCTCATCTCCTCATTCATGCATTTTTAATTTGAGGGTCTAGGAGTCGAGAGAGTTGATCTCCAGAATAAGATCTTCTATTGCACTACCTTAGTAATCTGTAAAAAAAAAAAGATTAGTCTTCCTACAAAAAAATTCACCAAGATGTTACAAGGTTTTACAATTTTATGATAGATTTGTCAAGTTTTTACAAAATTTTATAATTCAATATGCCAATATTTTACAATATATTATAATTTAGTGAAAGATTCACCAAGGTTTTACAAGATTCTATAATAGAACGAAAGATTAGCCAAAAATTTATATATACATCTTATATTATTGATAAATAGCCTTCAATTTTTCTTATATATTAGAGAGATTCTTCCAATTATTATACATATAAAATTCGAGGGTGTTCTTAAAAATATCCCTGATTGGAGGTAGTCAATAACAATGAAACTTGTGCTCAATGAACATGTATAATCATTGCTCCATTCTTTGGAATCAAACCAGGTTAACATTCACTAATTTGGTCAAAACTAGTCAATATTATGTTTCTCATATTAATAGTCATGATTGGTCATCCAACAAGTCAATTTTGTTAATCCTTTGAATTGTGATGTGTCATGGATGTTGATTATTAAGTTATCGTTGAGGTGGTTTTTAAAACCATATAGTTATCTATTTATTGAGATAGTGTTAATTAGATTGATTGATGCTAAAAGGGTGGCATGATAGATATTAGATCATGGTATTTGGGTGAAATAAAAATGACGCATTAATAATATATGAGTCACTGCAACAAAGACACATTATAAATATAGGAGTTAAAGAAGCTTTAAAATTCTATAATGTTCTTGTTTATTGAATCTTGGAAGGGAATTTTTGCAACAAAAGAACATTTATGCATAGATTATTTATTTATTTATTTATTGAACAAGAATGATTGTCAATTTATATTAGAAAAAGGGTTGCAAACAACAAATATGTACAAAAAAATTGTTACCCCGATAAGAAGGTCAGCACAAAAACTCCAAACAAACAATTCCCACAAGCAAGTTTTTAAAATTTACCAAGTTCACCTGCTACTACATAATCTTTCAATCTATAAATGTAGATATAATGTCCTAGTAAAACTATCCACTTATAAAACTGTATAAAACATAAAGCATAAAAAAGAAATAGAGAGTACATAATTCAAAAATTTACACCCCCAGCTTTCCTAGAGGTATCCAAGTCAATAAAATCCTTGAATGGTTGATGGATAGAGTCTTCATCTTGAGCTCATGCTACAAAAGAGGAATTACCCTAAAAATTACTCTCTTGAACCAGATTTATCTATTTGGGCATGTTTCTATGAGTTTGTATACCTGGCTTTCCTGCATGCAGACATGGTCCTCAACATCATGCACGCCTATATCCACCAGAGTGATATGGTAAGATATTTTATGGGTATCCTCCACTAAACTATCCCATCGAGACTACATAAGCTTGAGAATGGCCCTAATTTTCTTTTATTTCAACCAGAAAGTCCCTTATTTCGGCTTTCCATGAAGCCAATGCAACATCTGTATTGATTTCAAGTCTAAAAATTGGATTCCCACTATCAAAGGACCCATTGTGTTCACTATAAAGGGACTCAAACAAAGATATCTCTCTATCCATACCAGTAGAAAGAAAAGTAGTAAATATTTTAGCCCCACCAAAAACTCGTGCTTCTCCTAACCACTCTTTAGTACCGACCCAAAATTTCTTATCATCCCATAAATATATTGGATGTAGACTAACAAAAGACCCAAGGGAAATATCAAGATGAGAAGTCCTTCTAGTTATCCTCGAAACTTTCAAATCCATTTGGAGAGAAACAAATTTTTCTAATTCGAAGCCACAACATGGAGCGAATACAATAGAAACATTTTAGACTTCTATGGAGTCTTCTCCATCCCTAGGAGAGATAATTTCTTCCATGGCTATGATCATGCAAGCATATGAGGATATGTATGGTGTATTTTCCTCACATGAGATACCAATTAAAATCCTCTTCCTCGAAAACAATGTCACGAGACCAATAGCCAGACCTTCCCATGTTGTCTATGACGTGGTAATTTCCTATCTTAAAATTTAACTTCTATATTCATAATTTGAAACAAATGAGGGAAATAAACTATGGGACCCGTTGACTTCTTGGTATGCTAGTTTGGTAAATAATAACTCCTTTATCTAGAAATACTCCTTGATTTTCCAAAGAATAAGCATGAGAGTTATTATACCAATGAATATGAAATTGATGGAGGTAATTTATCTCCTTGAGATGGTGGAAGACTTGTGTATGTGTCCTATATTGAGAGGGATCATATTTTCTTAGTTTGTTTCTAATGGTGCGAATGAATAGAAGGGAATCCCAGAAGAAAAATACTTTCTCCAACTATAACGTTGCAAGTGTTTCAAACCCCATCATCAATGTTAACCTTTCAACATGATTATTTGTTTCTCTTCTGAGTCCCCAAGCAAATGTGTTCACAATTGTTCCCTTATGATTCATTAAGACCCATCCTACACCTGCCACCCATGGATTTCCCATAGAGACATCCTTAAAGAAGAAAGAATAGCAGTACTATTTCCTCAACCATTCTCAAAATTCTTCTTGCTTCATATTCAACTTCCAAAGTGGAAAATTTGACTTGGGGAGATACATTTTGGATTGAAGAGAGCTATTAATAAGAATACCAAAGACCCAGATATTTTCCAGATAGGATATCAACTTTATGTTTAAAACAGAAATTCCCCTCGAGAGAAGAGCATAACACAATTGTTACTTAGATTTAATCTCTATTGTTGAATGCAGATAGATATTGTTGTCAAATATTACCATTATTTCTAGCCAACCAAACCAACCAACACACATATTTGGAGAGCACATTCCAAATTTTGGAGAAGGAGGGTTTGTCTTGCATAGATCCTTGATCATAATCGTTCCACCTAAGAAAGAGATCACTCCATTGCATGGAAAGAATAGGAAAAAAATAAATCTTGCTAAAAATGAGTGTCCACACCTCAGTGACATAATTGTATTCCAAGAATAGATGTCGCGAGCTCTCTTCAACTTTATTGTACATAAAAATGATGGAAGGGCCTTTGATATTCCTGTTTCTTATGTTTTATGATGTGACCATACAATCATGTGCAAGGATTCAAGAAAATATTTTATAATGGTTAGTCTATTTGGATGCCATGTCTTTCTCCATGTATGAGAGAAGAGTGGGAAAGGTAGACTAATATTTTTTTTTGCATATCCTCCCCTAGTTGTATAATGACCATAAGTTCCACATCCCCTTGAGTCTTTGTTGTTTTTATGAGTTGAATATAACCCTTGAAGAAGTGAGAGTAGTAACTAATAATCATGCCTTAAGTGTCCAGTTATGTCTATTTCCTTCCATCCTTTCCATACACCTATATGATTTCATTCTGAAATATTAAAAAAGGATCAAAATTCATGTAGAAAGAGATAGTAAATTTAGAAAGAGATAGTATTTTATGTCACTCGGTACTTCCCTACTAACTAAAGGATCCCTACCAAGGATTTTATCATCCCACATCCTGGTCCACTTTCCATTCGCTAGGATCTAATACAGATGCTCTTGAATGAGTTTCCCAGCTGCCTTACAAACCTCCCATATGCTTAATCCATCACGTTCCAATGTCAGATCATCTAAGCACCTAATTCTTCCCCTATCGATGTACTTTTTGTGAAATATATCCTTCCACCATTACTTTTTTTGAGACCATTCATAAAAAAAATTGCACCCATGGCTACATTCATAAAATGGTGCTTTCGAATATCCAATTTGCCATAATCTTGGGGATTCCGAACAATTTCCCAATTCACTAGATGGAATTTTCGTTGGTTTGTATTTACACCTTGCCATATGAATATTCTTATATCCTTGCTAATAATGTCTATCACTCTTATTGGTGCAAGAAAGGGTGAGAAAAAAAAGAAAGGAAAGGGTGATAGTACATATTTATTAATACAAGCTTACTAGTAGGGTTTCACCAATGAAACCCCTAATATTGAAACTTGTATTTGATTTTTCTGTATATAGCATATCATTTCAAAGTTGGAGTCTTCCCCAAAGAGATAGGAACCCCAAAATACTTCAAAAAATACCAACTAGTTTAACCTCTGAATTCAAGGATTGTAGAGATTTGATGAAGGAGTCTAGGAGAACAATTCCATCTATAAATTTGAATTTTTCCAATATAATCTTCCCACCCAGTGCTTCCATTAAGATGCTCAAAGAGTGGTTGAAGCAAAAATCTATAGTCCTTGATGTCCACCCGGTAGAATAGTGCCATCAACAAATTGTGCATGATTAGAAGCTTTTATTCCCCTTGCTATTGAAATACCCGGTAGATATTCATTCCTCATTTAAAACTTTAGCTTCCTACTCAAAGCTTCAACTACAATTAAATAAAGAAAGGATAACAAAAGACATATTTTCTTAATGCCACAAGAAGCCTAAAAGAAGGATGTGGGCCTTCCATTAACTAGAGGATAAATACAGGGCCTTTTAATACATGCTTTGATCCAACTAATTAAATAAAGGGAGAATCCAAAAATTTCCATGATAGAGAAAAATAAAGTTGTGCCTTACCATGTCAAAGGCATTTTCTAAGTTCAATTTGACAGCCATCCTCTTCTCCTTCCATCTAAGGATGAAATATATCACCTCCTAGACCAAGATGATGTTTTTTATTATTTGTTGCTCCATAAAGAAACCTCCTTGATTATTCGAAATCATTTTTTAGAAGAGTCTTTTAGCTTTGTTGGCTAAGACTTTGGTTAAAATATTATAGGAAGAGTTGCAAAGAGAGGATGGTTAAGAACAATTTCAAGTAAGTAGGCCAAGAATCCATAGGAATGAGGGAAATAAAAGAATATTTAGTTTCCCCTTCATTACCTTCTTTCATGTGGGTCCAATTCAGTACTTTGCAAAGGTCCTATTTGATGAGAGATGATGTCTCTCGAAAGTAACAAATAGGGAAAAGGTCATTCCCTAGATCCGTATCCATATGTAAATCCCAAATAACCATTGAAGCGTCCTCTTCTAAAAGGGACCTTTCCAACAACTGGTTATCTTCTAGAATTATTAAAAATATAATATTTATGCACATTTCCACCTTCCCGTCTGAGTTGGATCTACCCTACTCACTGTAAATCTCCTTGAAATGAACATACATAGCATCCCTTATTCCTTTAGAATTCTCCAATTTGATCCCTTCACCATCTTCAATCTCCTTGATCACATTTGTATTCAATCATTCCTTAGTCTATTTATGAAAAATGTTGTGTTGCAATCTTTGACTTTTAGCCATAGTTGTTGAGACTTAAGACACAAAGATTCTTCTTCCTTCCTATCCGCTATTATCATCTCGTCATTGAATTACGCTTCTTTAAGAAAAATATTAGGTGATATTTTTCCTTGCTCCATTTCATATTGAAGAGTGGCCAAAGATTTGGCTATTTGTTCTTGTTTATTGTCTAGATCCAAACAAATATTTTCTCCCATCACTTGAGGGCTTGCTTGATTAAGCGAATTTTAGTTTTCCAGAAATATGTTAGTGATCCCTAAACTCGAATATTCCAAGATTGGTGGATAAGTTGGAAATATTCCTCATCCAAAATCCATAAGGGACTAAAGAGAAAGAGAATAGTTCCATGTGGCTTAGGGGCAACAAAGTATAAAGACACATGATTATAATCGAAGGAAGATGAAGAAATAATACTCGACTAGATCAATATATTATGGTAGAAAAAGGAACTATGGACCAATATCCGATCCAACCTTACATCTATATGTCCTGGTCCAATATTCCTATTAGTCCAAGTAAAAATATCTTGTTTAGGAGGGATACATACCAGATCCCATCCAACAAAAGAAATCTCGAACTATTCTCCAAAGGGATATCTGGCCTTGTTTCTTCCTCTCCTTTCCTTGTTGGAGACTGTGACATTGAAATCCATTGCAACAATTCTATTGCAAGAAAAACCTTTGTCGCACAAAGAGAAAGAGAGTTCAAAATTTTCATTTTACTCCTATATAGAGTAGGAGCATATACATTATAGATCAAGTTCAAATATGTTGTCTCTAGATTCTCTAATTTTGAAATGAATCAATTTTGATGTTAAAGGGTTGAGACTAACTTAAATAATTTTGAGTCCCAACATGTGAGAATACCTCATGAAGCTTCTCGAGCACTTACTGCAACTCCTTGACTTTGTTTCCAAATTTGAACAAGGTGGTTTAGAGAATCCCCAACATCCATTTTAGTCTCATGCAGTAGAAATACATAAGGCTTTTTTTTAAACTAAATCCTTAATTGTTTCATGCTTTTTCTTACCTCTCATATGTCTATAGTTCTAGGAGATAATCTTTATTATTTTTTACTTGTAGGGGGGATAGACTTATCCTTTCCTTCTTCCTTTTTATCCTTTCTTGATGGAGATGTTGTTTCTAGCATAACATGTTTGTCCAAAACCTTTTGCTTGCTAGTTGCTTTTCCTCTCGTAGTTTCCACTTTCCTATGTTGTTGTAAAGTTTTCCTTTCTTTTTTATTTGGAAGTTTCTCTTTGTTAGAATATTCTTGAATGGACTTGGACCTTAAGTGAGTTTCTATCCCTTATCGCTTGGCATGGATACTATGTTGTCTTCCATAAATTTCCTCGATCGATCTCTTTGTCGCATAAAGAGAGAGTGTTCAAAATTTTCATTTTACTCCTATATAGAGTAGGAGCATATACATTACAGATCAAGTTCAAATATGTTATCTCTAGATTCTCTAATTTTCAAATGAATCAATTTTGATGTTAAAGGGTTGAGACTAACTTAAATAATTTTGAGTCCCAACATGTGAGAATACCTCATGAAGCTCCTCGAGCGCTTACTACAACTCCTTGACTTTGTTTCCAAATCTGAACAAGGTGGTTTAGAGAATCCCCAACATCCATTTTAGTCTCGTGGAGTAGAAATACAGAAGGATTTTTCTTTTTAACTAAATCCTTAATTGTTTCATGCTTTTTCTTACCTCTCATATGTCTACAGTTCTAGGAGATAATCTTCATTATTTTTTACTTGCAGGGGGGATAGACTTATCCTTTCCTTCTTCCTTTTAACCTTTCCTGATGGAGATGTTGTTGCTAGCATAACATGTTTGTCGAAAATGTTTTGCTTGTTAGTTTCTTTTCCTCTCGTAGTTCCACTTTCCTATGTTGTTGTAATGTTTTCCTTCCTTTTTTATTTGGAAGTTTCTCATAGAATCTTCTTGAATGGATTTGGACCTTAAGTGAGTTGCTAACCCTTATCGCTTGGCATGGATACTATGTTGTCTTCCATAAATTTCCTCGATCAATCTAGGAGATTGTATAGAAACATAATGGTCTTTTTGACCTATTTATTCAAGAATAGTTTTAAGAATGGTTCTTTGAAGGATCTGTGGTGACTTCTATGTTCCATAAATCAACATATCCTCTAATTCTTCCTTTCCATCATCCTCCTTGTATAAGTAATTTATTTATATCTAAGTAAGATCCACCTTTCATAGACCTTGGGGGAGGATGGGTTGCATGCTTTCCCTTTTTGTGACTTGTTGCCATCCATCATTAGAGTTATTCTCAAGTTCCTTACGTCTAGATTTAGGGAAATTCTTGGCAAATCGCCCATAATCATGAAAAATATTACATTTAAATAGGAGATGTTCATAGTCAACCTTCTAAATAAGATTCCATCCATCCTCAGAGAGATTTATGGCTTATGGTAATCCATTTTCTATATCCACTTCCACACAAATCCCATCACGGGAAAAAGGGGGGGTTGGTATTAGCCTTGTCTATATATCTTCCCAAGGATTTTCTAATATCAATTGGATCTTCATCACTCCAGCAATGGAGCAGGGTATGAGGGAGTTTCACCCACAATAGGACAACTAATGGGATATCTTTCTTAGTATCGAAGTTCACATTCCATAGATTTAATTGTATGCCCCTTGGTCCCATGAAATATGGCCCATTCCTGAATATAATATCTATGTCTTCTTTATTTTCAAGCAAAAATAAATAAATAAACCCTTGCCACAAAAATTCTGAAATAAATTACCTAAGATAACAGGCCTCCAATTCTTATTGATCTAAATTTCCATAGCCCTGGGAGATCACCAAAGACTTGCAAACTCACCAACCAATCCCCTCTCTATAAGGGCCTCCACCTTGATCATGGCAGGGAATGAAGGGATCTTCTATAAATAAATTTTTTCTATTCAAATAAATAATTAGTACCAATTATTTTGAAAGTGTGAATAAAAATGGTTTTTTTTAAAGCCGACATGGTGAGGTCAGGAGTAGATTTTTTTTAAACTTTTATTTGCATAAATTATTTATCAGGATTTAAAGTGAAAGGTACATGTTATAAAAGTTATACATCACATTCAATTTAAATTGTGTGAATTTCAAACTTAGCCTATTCATTTTCTAAGTTTCATGAACAATGTAGACATTTTTATATGAAGGGCCTTCAAATAGTAAAATTCTATAAGGCCTCTAAATTGAATAGGACATACTCTCGTCTTATCGAATCAAAATGGTGTTGTCTAATATATAAACCAAGAATAAAATTATAGGTATGCAACATTAAAAGACAAACAAACTTATACAAATTGATGCTGACAATGGGCGTCCTTCATTAGGACATCTTCTTGTTCTAGATTGATAAAGATTAGAGGATGTTTGTGATCAATCTTGAGAAAACTAGTTTGTTGGACCATCACTTCCTCTTATAGATGCTCTTTAACATTCCCAACTGAAATTCAATATTTCCTTGTAGTTGATTAAGACCCATAAAAAAACTTGAGAATGATATTATAGTGCATATCTATATCATTGCAAATTTTTTAGATTTAAAAACTTGTTCATTCAATTCAACCTCCTTAACTTCATGTTTCTTGTTTATTCTTCCCAACTATAGACTGAGATAGTTAATGGCATATTCAATGCCTTCAATTTGGGCATTCAATTTTCTTAAAATCTTCTTGATTCCAGCTACATTATGAGGATCAAAATAGCATAATCCCAAAGGATGTGCTATTGAAAGATGACATGGATATAGACACAATCAAAGAAATAAGATAAATAAAGACTATATATTATTAATTTGCACAAGTTTCCAAAACATAGGAATGTTGGGAACATGGGTACTAGTATTAGATACCCTTAGAAGTTTCTCCCAAATTTGTAGGGAACGATAGGTTAGAAATGACTATAATATATANTTTTTATTTTTACTCATAAAGTAAACAGTAAAATATATCAATTTATTTTCTTTTATTTAATATATAAAAGGTCAAAATAGATTTACATATATCATTGATTTGTGGTATCTGTAATTCAACGTAGGGACAAGTGGATACTATAGTACAAGTGGTAGATAGAGATCAGTGTAGCAACTCAATAAGTAACACGAAATAGACTTTTACTGCAATTTAGTTTTGTAGAGAAAAAAGTTTGAGTCAACCATGCATATGTATGGTCACAAAGAAATGTGAATGTCATTAACAACCCTCCAAGGAGAGGATCCCAAGTTTTCAAAGACATGCACAAACAAACCAGATGACCTCAGAGACGATGATGGGTGGGTCAGGTATATATTTAATTTAAGGACAACTCATAAAAAAGTTTTATGACATTGTAACTTTGATATGTTTTGTCTTTAGTGTTCCATACATTCACTCTCTGGCCTCAGAATTTTGCAGGTGTATCCTTGCATCTCCTTATCCTCTTCCCTCAAAATATTAGTATCGATTGGTGGCGATCATGAATGCATGGACGCTTCCAGTGAAGGAAACGGACAAAAAAAATGTCCCAAGTTCCCAATTTTAAAGGGTAAAAGCTTCCAATAAATTCCCAGCCATCCAAAATAGTTTCCTCTCAATTTAAAAAGTTCCCTTCCCATTCCCAAATTCCATAAAACATCGAAACTTTCAAAAACAATTTCCTAATAACCATAAACAATTCCCATACTACATAAGATATTATTCAAACAAAAATGCAGACATTCACCCTTCTCAAGTAGACTTCAAAAAGATGTCGATTAGACCAAGAAAGAGGAGGATTGTGCTTTTATCAATTATGAAGTTACGCACAAAGGACGAGCCACATGAATGCATATTCTCAATTTTAAATCTGATAAAAAATAGTGAACAAAGTATAGGTCGTCCTCGCCGTTCGGACGAGGTCGAAACTGCTTGCACTTGAACTGTAGAAGAGGGATTCATGGGTTGTACCCTAGCTTACCCGGCATTTCTTATAACATTTGGACTTATCTGTTGA
>LPNX010610544.1:646794-667286 GCA_001517045.1 Pseudotsuga menziesii
ACTTATTATATACAATTAAGATGGATGATATCAAAATTCTATTTAAATTAGAATATTAATAATTTAATAAAAATAAAGGGATAAAAAATAATAATTAAATTAAAAATGAGAATAAATAAAAATAAAAAATAAAAGTAAAACGTGAAAAGAAATTAAAATACTTGGAATATTGAAAATTATTAAATTAATTATAAATAATATTAAAATAAACTCAAAAATAACATGGAGGAGGTAATTTGAATTAAAGTGGTAAATATTTAGGAATATAAGAACGAGATTTAAAAGTTTATATATATGTGTGGGGAAAAGGGAAATAAATGGATATAATATAAATTCTGAAGAATATATTATTTATAATATAAATTATAAATAATATCCAAATTAATTTGAAAGATATAAATTATAAAGAATATTAAGTTGTTGAATTTTTTCAATAATATTAAGAAAGATTTGAAAAAAAATTAGAAGAGGAATTAATAAGGTTAAAATTAATAAGAATTTATTTATCCTTTGGTTTTTATTTAATTATTATTTGTTATCCTTTGGTTTCTATTAAATTTAATATTCTAATCCCTTATTTTAATTTAAATAAAGTTTTACACCACCCCTCTCAATTGTTTTTAATAAATTAAATAAATTGTTTTTTTAATTAAATTTGTTTATTATTTCTTTTAATTTAACTCTAAACTTAATGATCATTTTTACTATTCTCCTATATATACTACCAAATATTATTATTTTCACCAAGCTTCAGGGGATTCTGAAGATGGATGGAGTGTCCACCTGAAACGTGTCAGTCTATCTAAATTTCTACATAGTAACATTCAAGAATTCTTTACACAATGGATGAATACCTGTGAAAGTATACATACTCAGATTCAAATTCCCTACCAAGTCCTACTTATTATAAGGTTAAGTATGTATATCATAAAATTACATGTGTCATTAATAAAACCACGATCAACTATTTGTTCCACTCAAAAAATATCATCCATGGTTCCTATATCGCAATCATCGATGATTAACCAATTTATGTACCAAGTCATCAGACATATGCAGAAGGAGAAAAACTCACATAACATGTGCATAATCAAAATCCATTTGAGATATATATTCTAATATACCTCTGCACACACATATACACACATATTGGTCATGCAATCCAAAGTAGGTCTACAACATATAAGTCCATATGAAATTTAGTCATACATATTCCATACTTAAATCGATCAAAACGCATGCCTCCAAGAGCCATATATTGAACCATCCAATATGGAACACTACATACTCCCCCTCTTGGATTAAACTTGGCCTGAAGTTTCATAAAAACAAAAGGTAAATAGTTATGTTCTTGTCTCATGTCGCAAGAATGACTCAATCTCAGACATCCAACAATGGCAGGAAGGTTATGTAATTGGCTCCATGCCATCTCTTTAGGTCTTAACATTTTAATTATTCAAAACAATTAATCATTGCAAGGAAACATCATCATCATGATGTCTTACCATTCATTTAGATCCCATGCATATATACTCATGACAATTATGCTATCTTAACACACAATTTACTACATCAAACTCTAATGTGTGTGTGTATTATACTTTCATTTTATCCTTATAAGGATGATACAATACCATCATCTTACAATTATATCATGATAAGGACACAACTTGATTAGTGATCATAATAAGAATTATCCTTATAATTCCTTACCCACTCATTTCACAACATAGTTGTTAGGTCATGATACCTCCAATATCTCAAGACAATTTGGTCATATAATTCACATAACATGTTGGATCAAAAGCACACACAGAATTACCATATTATATCATATGATGATTGATCCAGATTTATGCGGGAATACAACATAATACACAAATAACATAGAAAAAATATGCAGCGGAAATAACACTTCATTTCATTAATCAAAGAACTGAAACTTGTTTACATACAGAATGGAAATAAACTAGCTAGAGTGCTAGTAGCTTATCTCTGAGAAGAGATGTGGCAGCTACATGCCTCTAAACTTTGTGTTACAATGAGGCTTGAAGGCCTATATGTTATTGAGAAACAATGGAAACCCTACACATCCAAAAACCTAACCCTAGGAGGTGAAATGCCAAAATGTGGGCCTCGTTGGGTAACTTGGTACATCAATTTCCCGGGGTCGTGACTTTGGCATACTACCTTCGTTTGACACACATGATACATCATTAGAAATATATCTTCAAGAAATACATCCATAAATGACAAATATTGATTTTAAAATGGACTCATATTTTCCTGACCATTCGATGCCGAAAAAACGTCGTCTAGGGCCTCAAAATGGCTCCAGAAGTTTAGGACTCGAAAACTGCCAAAAATAGTAAATTGTGCTACAATTAAGGAAACTGGAAAAATGAAAGAAAAAATGGTGGGTTTCCAAGTGGAATAGGTAGGTGGCCACCAATATCCTCCTGGATCATTCCTCCCCCCTTAGGAAGCAATGGTCCCCATTGCGTTGAGTTCCTCCATGAGATGAGGAAACTTCTGCTGAACTTGGTCTCTAGTGAGCCACTTTCCCTAGTGAAGGAGTTGGCCTGCTTTGACAACTCGATATAGCTGGATCTTCTACTGGCGGGTGTTCTTGATCTATGTGTCCATAATCCAATCAGTTGTGGCTTGTTCCAGGCAGTCGGGGTTTAAATCTGTTGGTGTGAGTTGTTCTGCCACATTTGATGTGTCCAGTAGAAGTGGAAAGTAGCCTTCGAAGGCGGTCCACATTGAACACTGGGTGCAGACCAAGGAATGGTGGAATACTAAGCTCGAAGGCATTTTCCCTGACAGCCTTGGTGATGGTGTATGTCCCATATCGGAGTGGGCGAAGCTTGCAGTGGGGTCCAGCGAGGCGCTCCTTCTGCAAATGTAACCACACTTTATCGCCCACTTGGAAGTTGTGTTGCACTCGATGCTAATCATGCCACTTCTTGTACTTAGCATTGGATCTGTCCAATATTTCATGAACCTATTGGCGAATCTATTGAATGCGCTCAATGAAGTTGTTTGCCTTAGAAACTTTAGACTGGACATGAGCTGAATCAGCCTGAGTAGCTACAAATGGCATGGCTACATCAATGGGACATAGTGACTGGAATCCCAAGCCCACCTGAAAGGAGTTGTGGTCGGTTGAGCTGTGGAGGGCTCGGTTATAGCTATGCTGTACATAAGGGAGGCTCTCATCCCATGTGCGTGGATGCTTTGAGTTGTACATGTGCAAAACGTGTACAATCATCTAGTTGATGACCTCTGTCTGGCCATCAGTATGGGGATGGAAAGCTGTGGACTTTGTGAGCCGCTAGTGTCTAGAATTAACCATAGGCTAGACCAAAATGTACTAAGAAACCTATTGTCCCAATCTGAGATTATAGATTATGGGATCCCTAAGTGTACCCACACTCGTTCAAAGAAGAGTTTAGCAGTGGATTTTGCTGTGATATTCTTCTTGTAGGCCACCATTATGGCCATCTTTGAGAATCTGTTGATGACCACAAACACACAGTCATTTCCATGCTTAGTTGAAGGAAGGCTCGACATGTAATCCATGGAGATGGATTCCCAAGGTTGACTAGGGGTAGGCAATGGAGTATAGAGGCCTTGCTTCTTGATGGACGGAAATGGCGCAGGCAGTGCAGGATTAGAAGTATTTCCCGATGTCTTGCTGAAGGTTTGTCCAATAGAAATACTTTTGCAATACTACCACTATTTTCTCAACCCCAAAATGCCCAGTGACCTGACTATAATGCACTTCCCAAATCATCTTGGCATGCTCTCTTGAAGGAACACAAAGTTGTCCCATGTAACATAGTAGTGAATCTTGGAGGTGAAAATTTGGAACTTGGTTTCCCTCCAAGAGCATCCTGTATGTGTGGCTGAATTCTGGATTACTCTTGTAGAGAAGCAGCCAATTAGAGGTCTCATGCCTGCAAGAGTTGAGCACGGTGGTTATCACCACGATCGGTGGTCGGCTGAGGTAGTCTGCAACATTATTGGTGCTTCCCTTCTTGTACTTGATATTCAAATGAAACTGTTGTAGATATGTGGACCACTTCTGATGGTGATCATTCTATAACTTCCCTTGTGTCTGTATGAACTACAGGGGTCGATGGTCTATGTGGATGATTGTGTCCTTACCCAAAATGTAATGCTTCCATTGTTGGCAAGCCTATACAATGGAATACATCTCTTTGTCATAAGTGGGATATTTGCAAACTGTGTCAGACAGTGTCTCACTGTGATATGCCATTGGATTCCCTTGTTGAGTAAGGACTGCCCCAATAGCATAGTCAGAGGCATCTGTCTCGATCTCAAATGGTTGTTGCAAGTCTAGTAATGTGAGCACTGGGGCACAACAGAGGCGATGTTTTAATTCTGCAAACACCTTCTATTGAGTTTCTAACCAAAAGAATTTTACTTTTGCTCCTCCCTTGGTTACTTGACTCAAGGGCTAAGTGATATGAGAGAATCCCAACACGAACCTATGGTAGAAATTAGCAAGACCCAGAAAGCTGCGAAGCTATGTTAGAGTAGTTGGGGCTGGCCAATCCTGAATGACTTGGATCTTGGTTGGATCCACATGTACCCCATACTCATCAATAATGTATCCCAGATACTAAACCTGGGTCATGCCAAAAGTGCACTTGTCTAAATTGGCACACAACTTGTGTTGCCGCAGCGTTTGGAGGACCTGTCGGATGTGGTGGAGGTGCTCTTCCTAAGTCTGGCTGAATACCGGGATGCCATCCAAGTACACTACTACAAATGAGTTGGTGAATGGCCATAAGATGTCATCCATCAGTCTCATGAAGGTTGCAGGACCATTCGTTAGCCCGAAAGGCATGACCAACCATTCAAAAAGGCCCTCCTTGGATTTGAAGGAAGTCTTCCACACATCAGTCAGTTCAATTGGTACCTGGTGATACCCGGACTTTAAGTCGATATTGCTAAAATATTTCTCCCCTTTAAGCTGGTCCAAGAGGTCATCAATCCGTGGGATAGGGTACCTATTCTGGACAATGATCTTGTTTAGTGCCCGATAGTCAATACAGAGTCTCCAAGTCCCATCCTTCTTGTGTACCAACACGATCGGGCTCCCACGAGGTGATGAAATTGTCTAGATGTGACCCTTTTGTAGAAACTCCTGAATTTGCCTCTTGATTTCATCATTCTCGAGAATAGATCATCGATAGATCGATCCATTGGGCAGCGGCGCACCCGGGGTTAAATCAATGGGGTGCTTGACTTGACAGTGTAGAGGAACCCCTGTGGGTGAGGTGAATATGTCCCGGTACTCCTCCATGAACTTGTCCATTTGTTGTTGTCGTGCGGATGGGCCCTGTCTGGAGGTCATGGCCACGATATTCTTCTTTCCCTGAGGGCATATCATCAAGAAAAGAAATTTCCTGGTTCTGGAAATGAGCTTACTGCATTGTTTTGTAGTAACCAAAGAGATAGCGGCAGGAGGTGGTACCTTTGGTATCCTATACAACTTATTTCCCAACGTAATAATAACAGCGCGAGGATGAGACTCATACACAACATGTCACTTCCATATGTATGGTTGGCCCAATAGTACATCACAAACATCAAGAGGAGCAATATCACATAATACCTCATTGGTGAAGGGATTGATGCTGTAGGGAAGGCGGCACTACTAGTTGATGCAAAGATCCCGTCCTTGGTGAAGCCACCCAATGGTATACGGTTGCGAGTGTGCTGTGGTTGGAAATCCCAACCGCTTCATGACCTCTACTGAAATGAGGTTCTTTTGGCTCCCACTGTCGATAATGAACTGTAGTGGGGAACCCTTTACCCACATCTGGGACTGGAAAAGATGCTCCTTCCCCTCTAAATATTTTAGTTCTTCCTTTTGGATCTTCGTGGTGGCAACGATGGAATTGGGATCTGCATCGATAATCTTCTTCCCTCTGTCATTCCACTTCTCAGGTTCTGATTCAGTTTTAGAGTATGCATCTGATTCGGAAGCCTTTATCTCGGCCACTAGTGACTGCTTGGCCCAACACTCATTGGTGTTGTGAGTGGGGCTCTTATGGAACTTGCACCAGTTTCCCGCTTCCTTCTTCAGCTTCGCAGTGTTGTTATTTACTTACGGATTTGGCAAGTTGTCTTGAGTTTCCATGCCTTGGTTGTGTCCTTGGTTCTGCGGTTTGGGGGAACCTTTCACTTGCTTCTGATTCATTGATCCAAAGTCTCGTTTTTTATGTTTGAAATTTTGCTCAATTTTGGTAGCATACCGGTATGCCATACCAAGCGAGGAGATGTTGAGGAACTCCATTTCCTCCTGAATGTATCTGTGCAGACAACTGTAGTACTTCAACACCAAATTTTTCTTTGAATATTTGATACCCAACTTGGTGCATAGGGTATGGAGCAGATTCGTCATCTCATACACATATTGATCTCTTTGCTACCACAGCGTAGTCCATTGTATGTACTTGTTCTCATAGCTCCCCACGGGATAATATTGTCCCTTTATGGCATCTCAGAATGAATTCCAAGTGGGTACGACCAAGAATAGATAGGGTTCCTCCTCGTCCTTTCTCTCACATTAGGTTTTCCACTAGTCCTTGACATGGGGGGCGGCTTTGAGTAGTGAAAAGTAATCTTTTCCCAGTCGAAAAAGTCCTAAACCGATAAATATCCTTCTAATAGATTCAACCATCTATCTACGGCATCTACATCTATTCATCCATCAAATATGGGAATGTCGAAGTTTACTTGTACCTTAAAATGGGTTGTGCCTCCAGAGTGGCTGCTAGATGTAGATGCACCGCCAGTGGGAAGTCGTTGAAGGATCTAGGCGAAGTTATCCATCATCGCGTTCCTTTATTTTTCAAGGGCCTCCTCAAGCAACATTTTGATAGGATCTTCTATGCCCTCCTCTTTCTTTTCTCCCACCATGGGAAGCCATCGGTATTTGCGAGGTTGATCTTGCAAAGGTTCAACCAGATCGAACCCTAACTCTTTATACCCTGCCCTTGTTGGGGACATGCAAAGAAGGATCAAGAAAGAGAAGATTACTCTGATACCACTGATCCAGATTTATGGAAGAAAGCAACAGAATACACAAATAACCATAGAAACAAATATGTAACGGAAATAACACTTCATTTCATTAATCAAAGAACTGAAACTAAGTTTACGTAAATAATGGAAATAAACTAGCTAGAGTGTTGGTAGCTTATCTCTGAGAAGAGATGTGGCGGCTACATGCCTCTGAACTCTGTGTTACAATGAGGCTCAAAGGCCTATATATTATTGAGAAATAATGGAAACCCTACTCATCCAAAAACCTAACCCTAGGAGGTGAAACGCCAGAGTTTGGGCCCCATTGGGTAACTTGGTACATCAATTTCTCGGGGTCGTAACTTTGGCATACTACCTCCGTTTCACGCACATGATACATCATTAGAAATATCTCTTCAAGGAATACATCCATAAATGTCAAACATTGAGTCTAAAATAGACTCATATTTTCCTGATCGTTCGATGCCGAAAAAACGTCGTTTAGGGCCTCAAAATGCCTCCGGAAGTTTAGGACCCGAAAACTGCCAAAAATAGTAAATTGTGCTACAATTAAGGAAACTGGAAAACTAAAAGAAACAATGGTGGGGGTCCAAGTGGAATAGATCGGTGGCCACCAATATCCTCCTAGATCAATGATATAAGTATATAATTTACAAACCTTGGTTATCATAAGGTTGATACTTGAATCTCATAACATCCTTGATTGTTGTTTCATCTTATCATTTAATTTTTTTATAGAAAGTGTTATAAAATTTAATACATACATAAAATCTACATAGACACATACCATATGAACAATCCACAATCATTTATTACATGATCCAAAAATCGTTTTTAGCCATTAATACAACATAATCATAGGTATAACTATATTAGGCCATCCTATATCGACAATCGACCAATTATCCATATTCACACAGGTATTGCTAGAACATCATTTCTTGAATATCATACATATATGCATATCTTTACATAAACCTAGAATTAATTCATAGGTCTTATAAAGGATGAATCAACCAAGGTTATACTCATTCCAGAAAGAAATCTTTATTCATTTTTGTCCACACACATACTGGCATCTCATGCCCACATTATATATTTATATATTATATGTTTATATAAAATAACACACCTCATAACACCATAGACTCCATAATGCATACAACCCATTATACAATTACCATCTTCATAAAACTAAAAGTTCATACTCAAGCAACTTAAGGTCCAATTTCTATGTTGTCAAAGATAAGCCTAAGCTAATTCTTAACACGTGGAATTTGCATCTAGCTTAGTCATAGCATTAAATCTTCCTAAATAAATTATAACTCACTTAAATTCACTATCAATCCATTAATCATCCTACTTAATGTCATTTTAATAAGAGCATTGCACTCAATATTTTCTTCTATTACTAGGATACATATTGAATAATTTAACTTTCATGTTTTTATTGTCCTTATTACGTCTTACCAAGTCCTAATACAATTTACAAATTACTTTGAAGGATATTTTATTAAGACCCACAAAACCAAATTAAACCATAACATGCTAAATGTTTTGCAATTTAGAGAACTATATGACATAATGTATCATTAATCACCAGTCTGAAACTATAATATTTTTTACATTTTCTATGTCAAAATCCTTCCACAACGGGTTATCTTTCTACACTCCAAAGGTAGCTTTTCCACCTCTTACCTTATGTTCATCAAGAATCTTCATGAAAATGACTTGAACTTTCATTATTGAGACTTTACAAGTACCAGGATTCTCAGATATCCTCTATTTAAGAAAACAAAATTAGTTAACTTCAACTTCAAGGAAGATCTAAGCTCAAAATTCTATAACCAAAAAGGGTTTCACCTAAGAGATACTAAATATTCTTATGCATCCATATTTCATAAGTAAATATATATTGATAAAGATCATTCTCAAATCATTAAATTATTCTCAAGTTGATGCTACAACAGATTGAGGCTTCATCATATAGGGTATGCTATCAACAACACCCTATTATCCTAGACAATGCTTATGCCATTATTCAAAGTCTACTCTTGAACTTGATTTGATATTTCAAAATCTAATAATACTTTACTCTTAGAGAGTTCAAGACACCTTTCCAAGATGTCATATGTATATTAATAGCGAGTCATTTCCCTTGACTCAAAACATGGGCGAGGCCATAACACGCACATATGTTCAATTTTTTGACAACCAAGTTCTACACGTTAGACAAAACTACCATCAAGGTTTCCTTTATTCAAGATACCCAACATTATGTCAATATTTGTCATCCCATTCCCATGTTTATGGCGTCATTGTCTAGCATGGATCACCTTCAACCAAGGTCTTAATAAGAATGTCATATACTTTCCATCTATTGGAATCATATCAAGACTTAAACTATATTGGGATACCTCACACATGTATAATATTATTATAAACTTCAGCATTCATTCATTCATGCGCCCATACTCGTTATATTAATTCACACAATTACCCCCCATCCTTTCCTCATATTCCAAGCATAAAACAACATAAAGAGTCACATAACTATCCCAACATCAAATCACAAACAATAGCCTAATTTTTATCACATATGTGTGAGATGTTCTAAAAGTGTGGTTTTGGTTCCACATATGATTTCTCATAATACACAGTTTCTTAATTTAGAGACAAGAGAATAAGTTTCATCATTAATACTTACTCAATAATACTCTAAAATATAGTAATAATTTCTAGTAAGCACTAGAATCCTTAAATCATACATACATTCAATGGCATGTATCAAACCATAACATAACTAACATATGTCAAATTTGACTTAGATCTTATGTATTCAATAAAATATGGATGAATACTCATGCATGCCACCCATGTGCATTCATCGTCCATATCTCAGTCCATATGCATTTCAGGAAGGCAGACAATAATCCATGAAACGATGCATTCACACCATTGATATGCATCATTTCTCATACATACCATTTCACACGATTTAATAAAAAATGAAACATTTAACATACATCCTCTATGGCCAACAAGTCATTCCACTATGCCTCTTTAGATCGTCATCCTAAATGGTTCATTTTTTTGTTATAGCTATCAATTAATTAAAGCCAAATACAAGAACATGGATCTACTTTGAGATTGTAAGGTACCATACTTCTATCTAGAAATGGCACATTACTTTGTCATACCTTAAAATTATACTGAGACATAACCACATAATAATGCAAAAATCAAAATGCAAGAAAATACCATATTTGTGTTTCATTGGAAAACACTTTTTACAAACACATAAATCTCATCATCATTCTACACTTTATTGCATAATATTTCACAAACCTCCATCCATGCAAGCATATGAATTTAACTAAAATGGGTTAATTTCAAGACTAAACCATATATATATATATAACAGAGTTTGGATTAATTGCAAACCTCCATTCATCAAGAAATCCTAGATGTATTATTTAATCAAATAGGACAAAACATTGTCCCCTATATAGACTCTATTCTCATATACTAGGGAGAAAGAATCACTCCACAATTAGTTATGCAACGCAATGTCACTCAACACACTTTTCATTTTGCATGCATACCAACAAGGTAAACAATGATGCATGCAACCATACACCCAATCAATCAATGATTTGCACACAATAACAATCACATGACAACTTACCAACAAACACATGGGTTCAATAGGCCCTAGCATTGTACCTAGATTTGATACCATATGTAAGGTTCCACCTTATAGACCATCAAAGCATACAAAGAAAATGGTTGAAAAATAGATTTTTTTGTCTTATTTAATAATTAATTAAATCATAATACAATACAAGGGACATTGCTATCCCAAAAACAGATCTACTTCATTGTATGTTTAAAATCAACCATGAAGGAGGGATTACATATCCATGATTAACCAATATAACAAACACAATCCTTGTTTGCAACAAAACCATATTATGACGTATGTTTCCTTAATGTGCATGCATGTGTTTTATGGTTGACATATCACATTAGGAGAATTTCCAATATACGTGGTGTGTTTTATAAGTTATAATCGCTCAAGGTAGAACATGGATAGATTCCTAAGTTCATAGTGTAGTCATATAAACATATAAAATGTTTTCTCAAAGGGTTTACATAATCTATATTAATCATTTATATCAATTTTGTATACACTGACACAACTACAACTATACAAGTCATTCAATTGATACTTATAGACACTTGAGGATTTAATAATCAAGAGGATAAAACTATTAGAATTTTAACATTAAGCTAGCATTTCATTAGGATCTTTAACTGAGAGAACAACAAGCACAACAATAAAAAAAAAGAGACAATGAACACAGTGTTTTTCCTCGGGGAAACCATAAATGGAGAAAACCCCGCAACTTCCTCAGAGATAGAATCAGCACCAAAAGTGAAACCCAAAACAGTAAGATGATCTCCCAACAGCAGTAACCTCTTTCTTCCTTGCCCCGGTGTCTTTCTCTTCCTCAGCTATGCACTACAACTGAGTGAGTGAGTGTGTGATAAATAGAGAGGCTAGCTCTCTATTTATAATAATTCTCGACTTAACTAAACCCAACTAGGGAAGACTTCACTAGGTGAGTCTAATAACCCTAGTGCCCCGGAACTGCGGGGACTTTAACCCTTAGACAATAGGAGGGTTACCCACCTTGACTTGAAATTACTTGTTTACATTATAGAAACTCCCGATAGGAACTTCAGGGCATGACATGACTCAAGTACATTGCAAATACATCCCGGAATAAACATCGGGTTACAATACATAAGAAATACAAGTGAATACATTCTAAAGTTACAATTACATCAACACTCCCTCTTAACTAGGAAGGTATTCTCTCGACATAATTTATCAGCACAAGTCTTCTTCTCTGTATCATCTAGATCATCATCAAGTCTTCGTCATCTTCACCTTCAAGTCATCTCTATCTTCAAGTCACCTTCATCTTCAAGTCATCCTTACCTGGATCTAGATCATCACTCGATCTGGATCATCATCACTGGATCTCGATCATCCCTCGATCTGGATCATCTCTGGATCTGGATCATCTCTGCTGGATCATCATCACTGGATCTTCACGGGTGCTATCTCATGATTCTTCTCGTCACAGGAAGTTCGACAGAGCCAACCCTTTTCATGCTAATTGTAGGCCTAGCCTCCATGTAGGTCTTCTTCAGCACTTATATCTGACCCTAAGTCAGAATGGCCCACCCAGCACTTACATCTGATCATGTAGGAACCAATCTTATAATCATATCAGAAAGGCATGCCCAGCACTCACATCTAACCATGTGGGAACACCTCCCACAACCCTATCAGAAAGGACCAACACTCACATCCATCAACCAATGTCAAAAAGGCTTCAGCACTTACTCTCAGCCATGCGAGGAACCAATCCTCCATACCGAAAGGCTCTGCACTTACATCTGACAACCAATGTTAGAAAGGCTCAACACTTATATTCAACCATGCAAGGAACCAATCCTTCATGCTGAAAGGGCTTTGCACTTACATCTGACAACCAATGTCAGAAGGGCGTGCAATTACATATGATCTTGTAGGAACCAATCCTACAGTCATATTAGAATGGCCCCCAGTCCGAGATTGAGCTACCTGGTAACTGACCAAGTGCCTCCATTCCAAGAATGGAATTCAGTACTCACTTCTGATCATGTAGGAACCAATCCTATAGTCACATCAGAATGGCTCAGCACTCATATCTGACATGGAAGGAATCAATGCTCTTACCATGAAAGGATGGCTCAACCCTTACATCTGACCATGGAAGGAACCAATCCTCTCACCATGTCAGAATGGCTCTGGGTCTCATCATTTCCCTTTGGAGGAAACCTCACTCTAGAGAACACCAAGTTTCTCCCTGAAGTACTCAAACTTCACCCTAGCCAATGGCTTCATCAACACTTCAACTATATATTCCTTCGTCGCAACATACTAGAGCTTCACTGCTCCCCTCTACACCATATCCCTAATATAGTGATACTTGATCTCAATATTCTTTGACTTGTCATGGAACATTGGATTCTCTGACAACTTCATGCAACTTTGGTTGTCACAATGTATACATGTAGCATTCATCTGGAGATCAAATAAATTAGAAAGCAGCTTCCGCCGCCATACTACCTCACAGCTATCTGAACAAGCTACAACATACTCTGCTTTAGCTGTACTCAGTGCCACACAGGATTGCTTCCTGCTAAACTAAGAGATCACACCTGATCCCATACTGAAGAAACATCCTGAAGTGCTCTTCCTATCGATGGCACTGCCTGCCCAATCTGAATCAACATAACCCTCCAGGTTAATCTTCTGATTTGCCTCGTACTTGATCCCATAATCAATTGTACCCCTCAGGTACCTCATGCTTTGCAGTAATCAAGTGAACATGTCTTGGATCTATTAAGAATTGGCTCAAGGTGTTCACAACAAAGCAAATGTCTGGTCTCATGTTCATCAGATACATCAAGGACCCAATCATCTGACAATACATCGTAGCATCAACTGCCTTTGATGAAGCATCACTTAATAGCTTTAGGTTCGATGCCATAGGTGTGGTCATGGCCTTGCAGTCCGTCATCCCAAACCTCTTCAAGATCTCTATTGCATACTTCCCTTGTCTAAGGGAGATTCCATCCGCATTATGCCACACTTCCATGCCTAGAAAATAATGCATCATACCCAAGCCCTTCATTTCGAACTCGACAGCAAGCTTTTTCTTCGTATCAGCAATCAACCCATCCATACCTGTTACAAATAGATCATCTACATACAGTAGGAGCATCACTAGGTTTCCATATTCAATCTTGTAGTAAAGGTTAGGATTTGCTTTACTCTTCGTAAAGCCCAAACTAGATAGAAAGCTGTCAATTATGTCGTACCATGTCCTGGGTGCCTATTTCAAACCGTACAAGGCTTTCTTTAGTCTGCAGACATGAGACTCCCTATCGTGTGTCTCAAAACCAAGTGGCTATTCTACATACACTTCTTCCACTACACCATTCAAGAAAGCAGTCTTGACATCCATTTAGTGTATCTTCCATTTCATCACTGTAGCCAGAGCAAGTACTGATCTGATGGAAGTGTAGCTGGCTACAGGTGCAAAGGTTTCTTCATAGTCTATTCCTCCTTCTTTCTCTGAGAAACCATGAGCCACAAATCTTGCCTTATATTTCTCTATGCTACCATCTGCAACATGCTTGATCTTGTAGATCCATTTGGAAGTTACAACCGACTTCCCTTCTGGTCTTGGGACAACATCCCAAACATCATTCTTCATGATCGATTGATACTCTTTGATCATAGCATCCTTCCATTCTTTTCGTTCTGCTACTTCTTCATAATTGGAAGGTTCTTCATTGATAAAGTCACATAGTAAAGCTACATATCCAGATTAGGATCTGGTTCTCTTTCTTTCTCTATGATTCTCTTCTGGAGCCCCATATCTTTCTGCACCTTGGATAATTTCTCGTACCCAAGCAGGTTTCCTCTTGTGAGGATTCTTCTCCTGAGGTGGATCTACAGGTCTTTGTGGTTCTTCAAATTCTTTATCTTCTTCTTGAATTTCTTCGTTCATGGTTGTATCATGAATTCTAGGTGCTTCTGCTTCGTCAGGTTCTTCAGTGGGTCTCTTTCTGGATTTGTTGTAAGCTATGTCTTCATCAAGTGTTACATCCCTGCTGACGTCAATATTCTTGAATCCTGGGAGGTATATTCTATAAGCCTTCGAGCTTTCAGAGTATCCCACAAATATACCCTTCTTTCCTAAAGGATCTAGTTTCGTTCTCTTCTCTTTTGGAATGTGTATGTACAACTCAATTCTGGTTTCTTGTTGGAAAAGACTTCTTCAGGTATCTTGTTCTCAAGTACTCTATGTGGAGTATGGTTCTGTACATACACTGCTATTCTAGTAGCTTTTGCCCATAAATGCATGGGAAGCTTCTGATCATGAAGCATTCCTCTTGTAGCTTCCATGATAGTTCTATTCTTCCTTTCTGCAACCCCATTCTGTTGTGGATTATATAGAGTGGATAACTCCCTCTTAATCCCTAATTCTTTGCATAAGTCTTTGAATTCATTTGATGTGAATTCCCTGCCATTATCTGATTGGAAGGTCTTGATCTTCTTTTCTGTGTGGTTCTCGATCAAGGCCTTGAATTCTTTGAACTTGCTAAAAACTTCATCTTTGTTCTTCATGAAGTAAATCCATGTCTTCCTAGAAAAGTCATCAATGAAAGAAACATAGTATACATACCCACTTAGTGAACTTGATGACATTGGTCTGCATACATCGAAGTGGATGATTTCCAAGATTCCTTTTTCCTTTCTCTCGCTACTTGGGAATTTCTTCTTTGTATTCTTTCCTTTCGCGCATCCTTTGTAGACCCCTTCATGTTTTGCTTGAATTTCTGGAAGACCTTCAACAACTTTGCTTGCTAGTGGTAGTGCTCTGTAATGCACATGTGCAAGCCTTCTGTGCCAAAGTTCATTTGGCTCTACTGTGTCATGGACCAATGCTTGTTCTGGATGGCCCTTCAATTTGTATAATCCTCCTTCGTGTTCTCCAATTACTATTGCATCATCAATAGTCTTTCCTCTTGACCACATGAGGACTTGGCCATCTAAAAATCCAACCCTCATGCCTTTTGCATCTAGTGCCGATATGGATAGAAGATTCTTATTTAGTCTTGGTACAAACAAGACATCCTTCATCTTCATAGACTTTCCTGAGTCTAGTTTGTAGGAGAATTCACCACTACCTTTTATGGGATATTGGTAGTCATCCCCAAGTTTCACCTTATGGGGTGAATTATGTTCGGATGGTTTCTCAAAGGATTCCTTGAAACCTATCATGTGTTTGGAAGCCCCACTGTCAATAAGCCAATCTTTGCTTCCATGAGTGACAGTTCCCGTGAGAGCGGAGATCAGAACATATTCATCTTCACTTGAAGAGTCTTCACTTTCTTGTTTTACTCTTTTCCTTGGATCCATTATTATTCATGGGACAATTTCTAGCAAAGTGTCCTATTTCATCACATGTATAACATCTGAGTTTGGATGGATCCCTTCTTACAGGATTGTTTTTCTGATGAGAATGCTTACCTTGGTGATGATGTTTTTCCCTTCTTCCTTCCCTGGAGTGTACTATGAGAGCTTGATCTTCACTTCCCATATTTTCTTCTCAAGCTTCTATCTGAGCTTCTTCTTGTGAACATTCTTCCCACAGTCTACTGAACTTGACTAACTTCTTCCTAGCATAGATTCCTTGGATGAAAGAATCCCATGACCTAGGAAGACCATTCAAGGTTGTCATCACAATTTCTGCATTCTCCACTTCTTCATCTACTGCTTCTAGCTGTTCTTTGATCTGGGAGACCCTTGTGAAGTATGACTGGATGGTCTCCTCATTCTGGATATTTACATTCTTCAACTGGTTCCTTAGAGTCATCTTTCGATTGATGTTCTTCCCTTCAAACAATTTGGTTAGGGCATCAAACATGGCTTTATGTGTCTTGAGGGAGGACACCTGTGGTATGAGGTGATCCTTAATAGAATCAACAATGATCCTCTGTGCCATAACCAACTTCTTCTTATGTAAGGATTTGGCCTCATCTCCCTCTGGAACAGGAACCTCCTCACCGATATAGGAGTCCAACTCATTTTCTTCTAGGACCAGGGAGATCCTATACTTATAGGCTCGGAAGTTATCAGCTCCCTCAAGATTTTCATCAAGCTTGGTATGATGACACATCTTAATTGAGAACCTCAAATGGAAATACAAAAGATTTAGATCTTACCAGGTCAAGATGTCGGATCTGTATTTGGAGCTGAAATCCTATAGTGCTAGTTCAGGAGTAGATTATGGTTTTGCTTTTCCAAAGTTTTGTCCAACCAAATGCTTTGAATTTGATCCCTAAATTCTATTTTGAGGAGGAGATCAATCCAGGCCTGGGCTCACTGAAAGATTCCACTTCTGTGAAAAGCCCTAATTTTCGGCAGTAGTGTCGGGTCCAAAACTGAAAAACCTCATAATTGTATTCTGCTTCGACAAAAAGATGCGCCCTAGGGAGGAGAGTTATTCCACCCTACTTTTAATGAAAATCCGTGGAGAGAGATCCACAAAATAGGAATCCCTAGTTCCCGCAGATGCACGGTGTCTTCTTCTCAGGTTAGCTCTGATACCATGTTATATTTTTAACATTAAGCTAGCATTTCATTAGGATATTTAACTAAGAGAACAATAAGCACAGAAATCAAACACAAGAGACAATGAACACAGTGTTTTCCTAAGGGAAACCATAAATGGAGAAAACCCCGCAACTTCCTCAAAGATAGAATTAGCACCAAAAATGAAACCCAAAATAGTAAGATGATCTCCTAACAACAGTAACCTCTTTCTTCCTTTCCCCGGTGTCTTTCTCTTCCTCAGCTATGTGCTACAATTGAGTGTGAGTGAGTGTGTGATAAATAGAGAGGCTAGCTCTCTATTTATACTAATTCCCAACTTGACTAAACCCAACTAGGGCCGGCTTCACTAGGTGAGTCTAATAACCCTAGTGCCCCGAAACTACGGGGACTTTAACCCTTAGACAATAGGAGGGTTACCCACCTTGACTTGACATGACTTGTTTACATTATAGAAACTCCCGATAGGAACCTCGGGGCATGACATGACTCAAGTACATTGCAAATACATCCCGGAATAAACATCAGGTTACAATACATAAGAAATACAAGTGAATACATTCTGAAGTTACAATTACATCAACAAAAACTCATAAGGATTTATGTCCATATATAGCAATTACAATTGATGGTATTCATCAAAATGAAATCTCTTTAATAATCAAGAACATGTTGAATAATACATGGCATAGTATTACATAACCTCCCAATTCATCATTTAGTTAAATTCTCGATATATGTGGGTTTGAAATTTATTAAGTACATCAAATTATAAGTAGGTTCATTCAGACATTCTTACAAACAATTTGCAAGCATGCAAGCTACAACCATTGTGGCATTAAGACAAACACTTTGTATTCTGTTGTGCACCCGCTCAACAACCTTCTAAAGTCATTATTGCACCAGACAAAATGGGATTTTGTTTCATGCAATGTCCTAGACTTTAGAAATGATATGCTAAGCTACTGAATGCTTAAATTTTTGGAACTACTGATTTGTTGAGAAGCGCCTTCGACTTCTTTTCATTACTATGAGATTTCATGAGCAAACCTTATAATAATGATGCATATCGTTTAAGTTTATGGGTGGGCTGATAGTATCCCTAGGTGTAAAGATAAGGATCGGCGGGAGTAATCAAAAGTTAGTATCCCATGTTTTAACCTATGTTACATTGCATACGACATATCACATGTTTAGAGCATAGGTTATAATGTATGGTATGACCTTAGTTCAGCATTAATACGATGGTTATTAAGGTCGTTTATTGAAACATAAGTATGTCATTGGTAGGTTTATCCTAATGATTGTGAAGCTATGTTTCAGGGCAAGTCATGTCAATTAATCACCAGCGTTAATTGTCTGGGCTATAGTATCGTTCGCCACCTTACTATATATGAATGAACGCATAGTTCAGGAAATCTCCGGCACAAGTCACCTTGCTGTAGAATGATGAATGCAAGCATGCTACTTGTATCGCACTTCCCTCCACGTTTTAACGCTCGTGTATAAGCTTGGTCGTGGCGATAGATTATTGGAACGCCTGTCATAAGTACAAACCTACCACCCTGGTCATTTAAGTGAGAAGACAGGGCGATGATCGCGGTTTTAAACGTTTCGGCCGTCAGTTGTATATGCCATTCGAAATGTTGATGGCGTCGCTCAGACTGAACCCGCGAGGGTTTTGTATAAATTCTCACATGGCTGGCCTGTCGCCTGGTTTACTGGTTTGTGGTTTTAGCTCTCAGTGTGCTCAATCCGTGTCTCTGTCATTAAACCTCTGGTGGCAAGTTTGTTGTGCACACTGCCTCGCTCGCGTATTGACAAGAATGGCCCCAGTGGTTCGAGTCGAGCCCCATGAATTGACTTTGCTGGAATCGAATGCCGATTTTTTGCACAAAGTCCGAGAGGTAGGATGGTTACAGTTCCTTCGGAAATTCTCGGTTTCAAACCCGGAAGTTACCCGGGTGTTCGCCGTATCCTTAAGGGACTATCAGGTTGAGGTAGGAGATTTGTGTTTCAGGGTAGATGAGAGGTCTGTCGCGCATGCAACCGGTTTGCCGTTAACAGGGAAAAAATGGTTTAAATATCAACGGATGGAAATCACAGAGTGGCGTAGCTTACTGAAGAATCCAACGCAGGAGGTCTCGTTCCGCATCGGGGTATCACGTAAGTACTTTCGCAAAGAATGGCGTCCGGTTTTAGATTTAATTCACCGATATATTACATGTGAAGGGCGTTTGTCCTCTGCGTATGTTTATCACCTGCGTCTCATGGCTGTGTTTTTGGGTTTCCAAATTAATCTCCCCTATTATCTGTTACATAGTCTTTTCAAGATGTCAAACGCCATTAAAAAAGGACCGAAGCATTTGAGTCATAGTTTGTTTCATCATGGTTTGATTCGGATTCTGGTGGAAAGCGAACTGGGGAAAATTGGTCGGTCCTGGGAGCAGTTCATTGAGGATAATGGATTCTCGAAGTTCTGCCATTGCATGTACAATAACCCTGATGACTGTAGGAAACATCGGGTTGGGGGTTCAGTCTCGCCTAAAAAGCCTGTGTCGAATCCTAGCTCTAATAACTCAGAGTCTTCGCAGACTCCTGTGGTCAATGTTGAGGATACTCGCCCTACTCCTGCCCATGATGGTCCCCGAGCCAAAAGTTAGAGGTTTTCACCTGTCACCCCATCAAATGCGAGGGGCAAAATTGTTAGACCACGAGGAAACTCTCCTGTCTTGGGTAGGAGACTAACACGCAGCATGGCCAGAGCCAAATTTCTCAAAGGGTCTAAAAGGGACAAAATGAATGTGGAGACAGTGGTAATCGACGTTGAGGAGATTACCACGTCTGCTCGGGGAGATGATGATGTAGTTTATCCTGATCTAAGGACCGATTCTGTCGAACCAAGTCCTGCGGTGAATGTTTCAGAAATTCCTGTGGATCCTTTACCTTCCGGTGAAGCCCAACCTGTTTAGACGAAAATGGGAATTGTGCCCGATTCGAAAAACTTACCCGGCGAGGGCAAGAAAATGTCAGGAGCTCATGTGGAGTGTGTGACCGATTTGGTCAGGAATGAAAAACCAGTTAAAGTGACCTCCTCTGTTCTGCATGAGAGCAGTGAAAACATTCACCCTTTGTTCGTTAACTGTCTGCTGGACAAGGT
>LPNX010610589.1:9237-20137 GCA_001517045.1 Pseudotsuga menziesii
TCGCATGATCATATATTTATGTATAAGAAATTGCGAGTATAAATATTCCTTATGAAATGTTTCTAACCATACAAATGCATTTGACTTGTAGGAAAGACCGCATACATAATCGCTTGTAAGCAAAGAAGAATAAAACTTGTTCCGAAGAACAAGTGATGACATTTCAAAATAAAGAATAATATGATGAATACAGTGACATCATTGATACAGAACCTTCCAGCCATGAAGAAGTAACCAAGAAGAAATGGAAGACCAGTTCAAGAAGAATGATGTCTAGGATGCAATATCAATATGTGAAGGGAAGTTCGTAGCTCCATCATGCAGTAGATGGAAACATCGTGGGATACAAAGCAATATTCCTAGCATGATCCTTCTCATGAAAAGAAGGCATAGACTATGAAGAGACATTTACAGCCAGTAAGAATTGAAACACATAAATAATGAGATTGATGAAGATCTTAACCTTTGCTACAAGGTTGGAGATGAAATTCTATACATTGGATGGATACATAGAATACTAGTAGCATAGGAAGCTACTTGTCACTCCGGTATAGAATTTTTTTCAGTGCATAGAGCATAAAAGACAGGGGGAGTATGATGCTTCACTTCAGAGGGAGTGACTACAAAATATCTTGAGGTTCGACATGGTATGATAGGATGGGTAGATTACTGATGACTCTTGAATTTACAGAGAGTAAAGTAGATTCCAACCTTTGCTTCAAGGTTGAAGGCAGAAGACCAGTGATGCTCCTGTTATGTGTTGATTTTATAGGCATGGAGGTGTGAACAAGGGAAGTATGCAGTAGAGATCCTAAATAGGTTCAGGATGATGGACTACATGACCACACCTATGGCATCAAACATGAAGTTATTGAGTGATGCTTCATCAAAGACGGTTGATGCTACGATGTATCGTCAGATGATTGGGTCCTCAATGTACCTGAGACCAGATATTTGCTTTATTGTGAACACATTGAGACAGGTTCACCTGATGGTTGCAAAGCATGTAGGAGTACAGTTGATTATGGACTCAAGTACGATGTGAATTAGAAGATTAACCTAGAGGGTTATGTTGATTCAGATTGGGGTGTTGCTTCAGTATGAGATCAGGTGTGATCTCTTGGTTTAGCAGGAAGCAATACTGTGTGGCACTGAGTACAGCTGAAGCAGAGTAAGTCACAGCTTGTTCAACTAGTTGCGAGGCAGTATGGCTGCAGAAGCTACTGTCTGATTTATTTGATCTCCAAATGGATGCTACTTGTATACATTGTGACAACTAGAGTTGTGTGAAGCTGTCAAAGAATCCAGTGTTCCATGACAAGTCGAAGCATATCGAGATCAAGTATCACGATATCAGGGATATGGTGTAGAGGGTAGCAGTGAAGCTCCAATATGTTGTGATGGAGGAACATATAGCTGATGTGTTGACAAAGCCATTAACCAGAGTGAAGTTCGAGTACTTCAGGTAGAAGCTTGGTGTTCTCCAGATCGAGGTTTCCTCCAAGGGAAAATGATGAGTCCCAAATCCATTCTGATGAGCAGGTCATATATAAGGGCTGAACCATTCTGTCATGGTGAGAGGATTTAGTTCCTTCCATGTCAGATGTGAGTGCTGGCCATTATTTCGAGTAGGAAAAATGTAAGGGCTACCACCATTCTGATGAGTAGGTCAGATGTAAGGGCAGACCCATTCTGTCATGGCTAAAGGATTAGGTTCCTCCCATGTCAGATGTGAGTGATGGCCATTCTGTCAAGTAGGACAAATGTAAGGGCTACTGACACTCTCTGGGAGAGTGGAGGCACCTAGTCTGTTACCAGGTAGCTCAGTCTGGGACTGGGGGCCATTCTGATGAGGGTGTAGGATTTGGTTCGTACGAGGTCAGATGTGAGTGCTCGCCATTATAGTGTAGGATGAGCTCCTACATAGATATAAGGGCTACCAACTTTCTGATGATTAGGTCATATGTGAGTGCTAGCCATTCAGATATGACTATAGGATTAGGTCCTATATGATTAGATATAAGGGATACCACCTTTCTAATGAGGGTGTAGGATTTGGATCCTACCAGGTCGGATGTGAGTGCTGGCCATTCTTATGGATAGGTTAGATATAAGGGCTACCAAAGACCTATGAGGAGGTAGGCATACACCCATCATGAAATAAGGTTGGCTCTATAGAACTTCCTGTGATGAGAAGAATCATGAGATAGCACACATGATGATGACCAGATGGGATCCAGATCCAGTTATGATGACTCTTAGAGATCCAGATCAAGTGATGATCCAGATCCAGCCGTTATGATCCAGATCGAGTGGTTATCCAGATCCAATCCAGTGATGATTTAGATCCAGTGGTGATGATCCAGATCGAGTGATGATCCAAAATTAGTGATGATGATCCAGATCGAGTGATGATCCAGATCCAGTGATGATGATCCAGATCCAGTGATGATGATCCAGATCCAGTGATGATCTAGATTCGGTGATGATGATCCAGATCGAGTGATGATCTATATTCAGTGATGATGATCCAGATCCAATGATGATCCAAATCCAGATGAAGATGACTTGAAGATGAAGATTACTTGAAGAGGAAGATGATGAGAACTCAATGATGATCCAGATGATACAAAGAAGAAGACTTGTGCTGATAAATTATGTCGAAATAATACCTTCCTAGTTAGGAGGGAGTGTTGATGTAATTGTAACTTCGAAATGTATTCATCCATATTTCTTATGTATTGTAACCCGATGTTTATTCTGGGATGTATTGTAATGTATTTGAGTCATGTCATACCCCGATGTTTATTCCAGGAAGTTTCAATAATGAGAAAGTCATGTCAAGTCATTGTGGGTAACCCTCCTATTGGTCAAGGGTTAAAGTCCCCACAGTTGTGGGGCCCTTGGGTTATTAGAATATCCTAGTGAAGTCGACCCTAAGTGAGTCATTGTAAGTTGGGGCAATATTCCCCACCATTATGCTACCCTCCTATTGGTCAGAGGAGGCAAAGTCCCCACAAGTGGTGGGGCACTAGGGTTATTAGACACTCCTAGAGATGTTGGCTCTAGTAAGTAATTATTAAGTGAGGCCGACATGTTGGAGTGCACCTCAAGTGAACGAAAGAATATAAATAGAGAGGGAGCCTCTCTATTTATCTCACTTGCAACAAACACACACACTCATTCATAGTGCATGAGTGATAGAGGAGAATCTCTCTCAATGTTAGAGAGAGAGACTGCTACTGTCGGGAGATCATCTTACTGTTTTTTGGTTTTACCTTTTGTACTGATTCTATCTCTAAGGAAGTTGAGGGGTTTTCTCCTTTATGGTTTCCCTGAGGAAAATTCTTTATCTCTTGTCTCTTGTGTTGTGCTTATGTTTTATTTCTGTGCTTTTTATTCTCTCAGTGAAAAGATCCTAAGATCATAATGCTAGCTTATATGATGAAAAATTAACATGAAGATGGGGCAGGAAAAAGACAGTAGTTATGGCACCTATTCATTCCTTCCTTCCATCACCTATTCATTCCTTCCTTCCAAAGGATAAAAATGCATCCCTTGTGTTGGTAGAAAAAATAGAATTACCAATGATTCAATTTAGCCTCCCCTACAGTGCTCACAACCCTTAGAAATGGTCTCAACATCCTCTAAGAAATATTCTCTATTGACCATGCTAAAATAATATGAGGTGGCATGCTAAATAAGATAAAAAATAAGTATGATAAAGATGATCCCTAAAGAAACTAAAGGAAAAAGGGTATGGCACAAAAATGGGGAAGATTCTGTTTGAGAGCAAAACCTTGTTGAAACTCTCTTTTATTCAATGTTTTCCAAAGGAAAGGCTTATAAAGAATCACCATAATGAAAAAGTGATTCCTAAAGAAGATCCTTGAACCAACTAAAAGTGTATGGGTATGGATGGGGTGAACCTGGTCTCCTCCTGAAATGTCTGTTCAGTGATAAGAAATCGTTGCTACCTTGATTTGCCATCGACCCAAAAATGCTAAATAGGGCTATGGTTATGATGACCCAAATGTGTAATTTGAAGCGATTTCTCTTGTATAAATCATTTGTGGAGCATTGGTTGATCGGTTCGCTTTCCTGGAGAGGTTGGTGGTGGAGCGCTACCAGCCATTGAAGGTCATGGAAGAAGGGAAGGGCTCATATTAGTAATTGGATATAGGGTTCGAGAGCAGGAATTAGTTAATATATGTCTCTTGCAGTACAAGGAGCTTACATGTACAAGGGACATCATAAACAATACTAAGAGTTTTGTATTTGCAGAAACCCCAGATGTGAGCTTAGAAACTTTCTATAATCTAATGAAAGTTAGGTTTGACTAGTTCCCCATTCCTAAGAGTGTTCGGGCTACTTCCAGATCTAATGCATATAATTAAAATTCTAGTTCCCATTGATTTCTTATATAAGTGAAAACACAAAACTACAAGTTGCAAAGCTAACATGCTTACTCTACTTGTGGCTGGCTTTCGATCTGCCTCACACCTAGCCTCTTCAACCCTTTCCTATGCTACAGTTTGTCTCCCTATGAATTCCGAGTAAAGAGTTTGAGGATTTGTAGGTTCTCCAACTAACCAATGGACAAGGCATGAATTACAGGTTATACCAATTCTTTGTTTGGCAAGTAACTCCTAATGAAAATGAATATTTTTCTTTATTTTTTATTTTTTTTTAATATATGTTTTTGTTATTTGTTTTATGTTAATTATAATATAATTTTAATATATCTCTTTATATATATATATATATATATTACTAATTTAACTTATACAGTATAATATAATTATATTTTTTCCTCGTAATTATAATATAATTAATATAAAATATAAAATAAAACATATTCGTAAGTTATATAATATATACTATATGATGAAATATAATATAATATAATATATACATATAAACATATATATTCTAATATTAATATATATAATGAAATATATATATTTATATCGTGTCACTCAACGATAGGTGTTGTACTAGTCGAAGCTAGGGTGTGACGTTCCTGATTAATATACATGCAGGCTACAAAATTATGGAACCTATGGGGTATGTCGATGGGAAGTATGATAATGATGCTAGTGGAAACATCACAATCAAATTGGTTTCTTGCTAATACGTTGTAGAGGGGATAACATAAAACTCTAGCATATGCCACAGGTTAAGGTAAAAAATGGAGAGGCAAAACTATTGACGAGAATAACAAAAATTACATTCTGAAAACAATGCTCTATCCAACTAATGAAACAATGAGGGAATAAACTATTGAATCCATGTCGGTGTCTACAATTTACTAAATTCTAACACTACAAATGGATTCAGAGACCCCCTTAAAGGAGTCTTTGAATCCATCTGCAGTGTTATATTTTAGTAAAATGTACAAATTCATTGTCAAAATTGTAATTTTTTCCATTGCTGGAGTGACACAACTAAAAATGACCAAATAAATGACCAATTGTAATTTGGTCATTTGTAGTCTAGATATCCCGTGATCAACTTTGGTCATTGATATTGGTCGTTTTTAGTTGGTTTTTATCCCGTCACCAAAAATGGTCATTATCTTGGTCGTTTTTAGTTAGCTCACTTAGAATTATCAATTTTGGTCATTTATCCCTTTAAAAAACTATGGTGACCAAAAATTTTGGTCTCGTGGTCACTAATCTCTCATTTTCCACTAGTGGTTGGAAATGTTTCATAGAGACTGGGATTTTTTCATGTTAAGTCGGGTCCATTTTTGTTGCTTGGGATCTCAGAAATACAAGAACAGTTCAACAATGGATCCTAGTTTGATTAAAAAAATCCAGTTCGAGGGATCCAACACTTACATAAGACAAATTTGATAATGTAGGTTGTGGTATAATAATACTAGCTAATGTACTAAAGGAGAAAATACCTATCTTATGGTATCGAAAGGAATGTCCTTGAGTGAAAACTGAAGGTAAACCTCAAAATCAAAATTTTGAACTTGTTATTTCACATTTCCATGGATCACTACAATGAATAAAAGGGTTGGAAACAAAATCCTATGTTGTGCATCAAATTGAATTGTAGCTCCATGATAGTTGTTTGTCGACTGCATCCTTCCAAGAAATGGAGCCATAGATTCCCTGGAAAGAAACTAAGTGAGAAATATGGTAGGGAAAGAAGAGCTTCCTCTTAGTGATTCTTCCAAATTAAGTCTATTACAATTTCATTTTGAAAATTTCCCTATTTTTATTTATTTTCCCCTATATTTCCTCTTGATTTCTATTCTAATTTAACTTTTCTCTTGTTCATTGTATTTTCCCTCTTTTATCCTATTTTTATTTTGTTTCCCTTTCTTTATTATATTTGTTTTACTTACTGCTAATTTTTTTTATTTGTTAATATTTATATTAATGCATTACATATATTAATAAATTATATATATATATATATATATTCACATAGGTTTGGGTTGTATTATAAATTTTTTTTTTAATTTGTTGTTTATAATTAGTTAGGGTGGGGGGTGGTGTATTCATGCAAAATGTTAGGGTATAGTGGTTCAATACAATGAATAAAAAGTAATAATTTAGAGACCATAATATGATAACTTATCATGTAAATTGTGGTGATTTTGCAACTAGCATGTGTTTAACATGTTGACTTTAATTCTTTTTATATATTATTGGAATTGATTCTAGTCCAAATATAGGTATGGGTGTAGAGTTGTTTTTGGTTAATTAGTATTGTTTTCAAATATGAAAATTGTATTTTTTTTTTTCAAATAACTTTGAGATCCTTCTTGATTCAAGCTGATAATTGTCATTTTCTTAGTTTTTACTTATTCAATAAGTTGATCAAATCCATTGACTGATTGTGAACAATTTTGTATGCAATCATAGGTAGTCCTTAATTAAATATATTAACCCGTTCTACTGATATATGAGACCATCAAGGTGAAGGGAAACAATTTCATGACTAGTTTGAATTTAAACATTAATCTAGCTTCCGAAGTACATGTTGGGGTTTAAAATGGAGAGTCATAACCATTGTTGAGAATAAAAAATGATATGTTGTGAAAACAATGCTCAATCAAATTGATGAAATAGTGAGGGAACAACCCACTAAACCCATGAGGGGGTCCACAATTTACTAAATTTTAACACTGTAGATGGATTCCGATAAGTCCTAGAAATGGGTCTCTAAATCCATCTGCAATGTTGAAATTTAATAATAAATTGTACAAATTCATTGTCAAAATTGTAATTTTCTATTCTTGGACTGACACAACTAAAAATGACAAAATAAATGACCAATTGTTATGTGGTCATTTTTAGTTTAGTTCTTACCCCGTGACCACATTGATTATTTATCTTGTTCATTTTTAGTTTAGTTCTTATCCTGTGACCAAATTGGTCAGTTATCTTGGTCAATTTTAATTAGCTCTGTTAAAATTTCTCAATTTTGGTCATTTATCCCTTGAAAAAAATGTGGTGACCAAATTGTTTGGTCAATTGGTCACTTATCTATCATTTTGTACTAGTGATATTTGTACTTGGAAATTATGCAAATTAAGAAAAAAAACCACCATATGCATCAATATAATATTATAAAAAACTAAGTTGTATGGGTGATAATCCTTGCTTTAAGTTCAGCTTCTTTGACCAATGTAGAAACACCTTCCCATGAACTAACCTACCATTATTAGATTGTTTATATCGTTCAATCCATACCTTCATCCAATCAATATTTTTTGCAATGTATAAATGTATTGCATCCCACTCTTAACCATTTTTATAAAAATAAAACAATTCACATAAAATTAGTTACCATGGGATACCTTTATATTAAGAATTTGGATTATGTAGGAAGGATAAAAATTAAATACCTATGAAATACATAAAAATGAAAAGTCAAATTTATTATAAATATCCACCATGTACTTACATCTCACTTTCCTCATTCTACCTTTCCCCAATAGGTGCTCCCCTTCAAATTTGTTGATGGAGTTGACATCCCAAATGTGATCCACATGAACACTTGCATTTATTTGAGGACTATATTGAATAATATAAAACATGGTTTGATATACCATATATCCCTATACCATAAAACCCTCTGGATGTTATCTTTGTATAAACAAATCCTTCAGTGATTTCAAGTTCCTCTTAACCATCCACATTGACCTTGTACGTATAGGTCCACACTTTTCAATATCCTCAACTTGGTGTATGTCATAGTGTTATTGTGCATTGAAAAATGACAGAGGTAGGTGCTTTTTCATTTCACACATTAGACGAGGAATTTGTCTCCTTCAATAGTTTTTACCTTTTAGATTTATTTATTTAGATGAAAACCATCTATAAATGATGCAAGGAAATCATAGGTTTCAATACAAAAGTATATAGTACTTTACAAGTAAAATATATGCATGTAGTCAAAGTAAGTTGTGCAATGAATTATTGAACATATCACACTCGGCATATAAATCTCCACTTACCTCATGTATTTTCTGAGATCATATATAACTTTTTTGGCATTGTTGTCAAAGTTTTCTCAAAGAGGTAAAACACACTGTAACAAAAAAATGATCAATCACTATTTATCCCCAAATTAATTAGTAGAAAAAAAACACTAACAATATGTTTCATCAATATACAAATATATACACAAAAACAATTAGATTAATGAAGGCATGTCAATCATGATTTTTCACCCCACATAATTCACGTTTCTTTGTTACAATATTCTTTGTGTTTGAAGAAAATCTAGTGGGAAATTTAATTTTCTCAACAACCTCTTTAAAATCCATGCTTTGCTACTATGTCAATAACCATGGAAGGGCGCTTATCTTTTGGGTGTCCCTGTCACTATTTAATCGAATCACACTTTTCACTGCATGACCGGGCCTCCTTAATGTCATTACAAATCTTAACAAATTTTTCTTTTTCTCTCCTTCCATCTAATATTCTCCATACGGTCTCTGCTAGATTCTTACTAATGTGAATTGTATCAAACAAATGAATAATATCTAGATGTACATAGTAGGTAATCCTACTGAATTGCTCGAGATAACTTTCATTCCTTGTGGAAACACCTCATTATTGATGCCTTGATCAAAACATTCAATATGAATCATAATCGAATATATTATAACAACACTTGTCAATTAGTAAAGTGATAAAAATGAAATAAAATATAAAATATTCCAAACATTTCATGTATATGATACATAGACAATTTGATCCATACCTTGATGCTTTGAAAATATTATATATTGCGTCTTCCATAGAGGATATGTCATTATTTGTGGTTTTCATCTAGTCTCTTCTTTCCCATTGAAAATATGATTTCAGTAGTATGATACCTATGGTTCTTAGAAAGGGATTGTCTATTGTAGCTAGGGTTTTCACCCTAGCTTGTGCTGATGAGCACCTACTAAGGAATCTAGATTCCTTAGTAGCAGTTCAATAATGTAAATAAAAAGAGACAGAAATGAAAACTAAGCTAAAGCAGTAAAAGTAAAGAACGTAAAGCAAAACAGTAAAGAAATGGGTAAAAGTGATTTTATTTATGTTACCTCCGATGAGGAGGTTGGTGGAGTCCGTTGCGCTGGTCCGATGTCGGTGGCTCCGAGCTCCAAGCTGCTCCTTCTCCTTCTCCGATGGTGGAAAATAGGCCAAAAGGGTTCTCAATGGTGAAAATAGCTTGATGGTAAGCTAGGGTTTCACGAGATGTTTCGGCAGAGTAAGGGTGCTTATGACTGTGGATGTGAAATGAGGGGTCTCCATCACTTATTTATAGTTTTTTAGTGGTGGAGTGTTTTCCCATGGTTTTTGGAAACCATGTGGTTTAGGGAAACTTGTTTAGGGTTTTTGTTGTTTTAGGGTTTTCCTCCTTTTTCCTCATTATTTTTATTCCTTTTCTTCCCTTTTGGGGATTTTTGCTATTTTTAGAGGAATTTTGGTTATTTTTGGAGGAAAAAGGGGTTTTTTTGGCCTTTTGGAGGCATTTTAGGCCTTTTGGAGGCTTTTTAAATGATTTTGTGGCCTTTTAGAGGCATTTTAGGCCTTTTGGAGGCTCTTTAGTGGGATTTTCAGGGAAATATGGTAGGCAAATGGAAAAATGAGCCATGTAGTGAGGTAGATGAGGTAGTTAACCATTTTTGGGTGTTAACAGATTGCTCCCTGATGTGCGAGGGCAGGAGCTCATCGTATGGCCGATGGACATCATGAGTCATATTTGGTTTGTGTTGGGGTGTGGAGAAGAGAAGGAAGCAACTGAAGTCTGGGACACCGATCTCGAACCACCTGCAAGGACTGAAAAGTACATAACCTCAATAATGGATGAGGGATCATCTGATAATATGGACGAGGCGGGCATCCCCATGCTCGTATCAGAATATAACATAGCAATATAAATGGTCCTCAAAGACTGGATGAGGAAAGATCTCAATAGATAGACGAGGCGGGCATACCCATGCTCGTATCAAGATACATGAAAATAACTGTGAGCCCCGAAAAGAGGGACCTGTAGGATACATAGGAACTGCTGTATATATCATAAGTGTCCAGAGGGGACACAAATCTGGAACATACTGCTGAGCTGACTATGTATGAGCAGAACAACTGAAACACTGGAATAATAGCAGTGCTACTGAATGTGGTACCAAAGCACTGGTGAGCTACCGGATCAGAGTGACGAGGGTCATGCTCACAATGGTATACTGAACTGGAACTGAACTGGGTGCTCAAGGAAGCATAGAATGGGATGGCTTCCGAATACAATCGCCAACGCAGCCTGGACATCCATGGGAACATATAACTGGGTGTTCCGAAGTGACTCACCAATGTGCTAGAGTCGGGGGAAAGCCGGGGTCTTCGACACAAAATGGAAGGGATATATATCCTGCGCGATT
>LPNX010610635.1:2603-80700 GCA_001517045.1 Pseudotsuga menziesii
CCGGAAGTTCATTGAAGGTTTATCTAATATTTCCTACCCCATAACCTCTTTCCAAAAGAAAGGAAAGAATTTGAGTGGACTAAAAAGTGTGAGGAAAGTTTTAACAAATCAAAACACTTATTAACCAATGCCCCGATCTTAAAAATTGCTGATCCATTCAAGGATTTTATCGTATGTATCAACATTTTTAGTGAAGAGTTATATGGAGTCTTACTACAAGACAATTATGTTGTAGCTTATGAATCCAGAAAACTAAAAGGTCATGAGAAAGACTACGCAAAACATGATTTAGAACTTGCTTCTATAATTTACGCCTTAAAAATGTGATGACATTACTTAATTTGAAGAAATATTTACTTATGTCAGATAACATAAGCCTTAAATATTTATTTGATCAACAAAATTTGAACGCAGTGAAAGCTAGATGGATTTCGTTTCTAAGCGAGTATGACTTTGAAATAAAACATATTAAAGGAAAAGAGAATAAATTGGATGATGCTCTAATTCAGCACACGAATTTATTGTTTGCATACAACAACTATGAATCTAATTTGGAGAATCAAATTCTAAGCACTTGAATTTTTGATAAAGAGTATAAACTGTTAAAACAAAAGGATGCTAAAAATGAACAAAATCTAATAAAACAGACTTCAGACCAAACCAACAAGGACTATTGTTGCATAAAAGTAGGTTGTACATACCAAACATCACACAAATTAAATTGATAGTCATGAATGAACTACATAAAACACCATACTCAGGGCATCTGGGTTATCTTAAAATGGTTACCATGATTAGAAAAGATTTCAGCAAGTTAAAGTAGAGCATCAACATACTGCAAGGTTGTTGCAGCCACTACCCACTAAAGAATGGAAGTCGGAGACAATCAGTATGGATTTCCTCACCATATTTCTGAAGAATTTCAGACAACATGATTCTATCATGCTTTTGGTTGACAAATTGAGTGAAGCGACACATTTTTTACCCATTAAATCTACCTACAAAGTTGTAAATATTGCATACATCTTCATGAAAGACATATTTAGGTTACATGGCCTACTGAAAGTAATAGTCTCAGACATAGATGCAATGTTTACAGGTAATTTCTAGAAATCCTAGTTCGATGGTTTGGGTACCCAGTTAAAATTTAGTACTGCATATCATCCACAAACATATGGGTATACTGAAAGAGTAAACTAGTTTCTAGAAGACATGCTAAGAATGTATGTTATGGACAACCCAGGTAAGTGGGAAGACCAACTACACTTAGTTGAATTTTATTATAATAATAATTTCCAAGTTTCTATAGGTATGAGTCCATTTGAGATCTTATATAGGTGTAAGTGTAATACTCCAATATCACAAAGCATCCTTGTTGATAGATTAGTGTTAGCACCTGATTTATTAAAATAAATGGAGCTAACTGTGAAATAGGTGCATCAGAATTTGGAAGATACCCAAGAAAGGAAGAAGAGACACATTGATCTAAAAATAACTCCTAGAGAATTCCAAGTGGTTGATCATGTTTATATAAAGGTAAATCCTAAGAAAATTTCTTTAAGACTGGGTAAGTATTCAAAATGGTGCATAGGTATTGTGGGCCAATATAAATTTTAGATAAACAAGGGCTGGCCACATATCAGTTAGCCCTACCACCAAATATTAAAGTTCATAATGTATTTCATGTTTCAATATTGAAAATATATATTCATGATAATTCTTGGGTGATTGATTGGATTGTAATGCAAATGGAACTCGAAGGAGAGTTCCCAGTGGGGCCAGAGCACATTCTCGATGGGAGAGACCTTTTCATCTGGAACCGTAGCATTGGATAAGTCAAGGTATAATGGAAGCACCTTATTCTGGAAGAAGCTACTTGGGAGCTAGAAAGTAATATGTGGAAGGCATACCCATACTTATTCCAAGAAGATGTAATGGAAGAATAAAACAAAGCTATAACACCAAGGACAATGTTATAATTTAAGAGTTAGTGTAACACCCTGGTTTTGACCCCGTTTGCATTAATGTATGTGATGTATATATTGTAATGAATCATGGTGTGGAGCTAAATGAAAAAGGGCCCACCATAGATTTGATTATGTTATGTTTCGGATTGAAATTGTCACCGATGGTATATCAGGACATGCGGCATACATATTAAGTTGTGGCATCATGTAACTATGTATTTTAATTAAACAACCCAACCAGCTATGTTCTTTGCAACTAAATTGAGAAAGGGCATGATTCATAAGGATGAGGATGGGGAAGGTTAAACCTTGAACCGTGGGGGGGAAAAACCATATGTCACCATCCTGTTTGTTCTGTTGTTAGTTGAGGCATCTAATCGCTAGTAGGAAAACCACTACTGTGCCCATTCCTGATCTCTCTCTCCATGATGTGCCTTCTAAGTTGCAGATGGTCTGTCCACTATCCGGGGATCGTGAGTCTATTCATTTTCCCTCACACTGAGTGGAGTTAAAAGGGGGCCGCAACTCATTGATTGGGGTTTTCTATCCTCTTCCTCCCTGACTATTGGTTTGGGGATTGATTCTTTCTCCTATTCACATAGAGCCTTTGTGCCTTCTCCACCATTGTCGGCCTATGAAATTTCTATTACTCCATCATGGAATCACGATTTTGTTTTCATCGACAGTTCTGGGGGATGGATCTTTTTCCCTCACGCACAAAATTGGTAGTCTGTTCCCTTCCATTTCTATCTGAGTAAGTTCTCCAACGATTGTGTTAGGGATTGTGTGCTATCGGTTTATGGTGGTTCGTGGGCTGTTGTTTACCATGATTACTGGACTGTGTCTTTCCTGTTTGAATTGGTTGCTGTATGTTGTTGAAGAATCATTTTTCCATGATAGGGCCAAGAACGATTCAGGGAGTTTTTTTGCCCTGTTTAATCTTGAATAACTATTTTGCTGCATGCACGTAGTGGTTTCATCTTTGGACCACATTGGAGTGGTGAATGAGGGCCTGATGTGCTTGATAAACCTGGTGGTTTGGGAACCACACAGACAGAGCTAGTGAGATGGCTTTCTTCTCCACAACCCCTGAATAGCACTGGAAGGGATATCAGAGTCCGAGGGAATACGTTGCAAAGAAAGGACTAGTTTCTTGTGTTGGGAGTGTGTGGGTGTCCCAAAAGCCAGGTTGGTTCTAGTGTTGGTGTCCATGGCTCTTCAATGAGCTCACCAACCGAGCATTAGCCTTTCCCAGCTCCTGGATGGCCTAATAAACCTAACTTTGTTGGCTTGGATGATCTGTTGTTCACCTGATAAACCCAACTGTGTTTGCTTGGCTGAACTGTGCATCCTTGTGGCATTGTTTTCCTTGGCTATGTGTAATCCCGCTAGTTCCTTACTCCTTGGGAAATCATGCCCGACTTGGGGGTTGCAGCATTGCTGAGAGCTTAGAGAGCACACAACCTACGGTTGGGTGGAAGGTTGCAGCGATGTAGCTGGTTGCAGAGCAAGCTTGTGTTAAAGATAAGTATCTTCTTGTGATTGAAATCCTTGCAATTGTGTTCGCTTTATAAATCAATATGAACAAGTGAAATGCCATGAATGAATGAATCTGATTCTGTTTTTTTATGGTCATTATGCACCTAAGTATGTTAAGGTCAATGCATTTTATGTTTCATTCATGGGGCTAGATGCCCGTATGTTTGGTGTTTAGTAGTGTCATCTTGCTCGGTCGGAGGGTTGGGGACTTTACGGTAAGGTCTCAGAGCCATGTTGCAGCATGGGCCTGAATGGGCCATGGAAGAATAGTTAACAGAGACATGGGTGATGACAAGAAAATTCACAAAAAATTTCTATGTGCCAGAATTGTCGGCTCATTGGAAAACTTAGTGACAAGTTCTTCTGATGCAGTGGAGCCCTTAGTGGAAAGGCCACCCAATGGACGGTAATCAGAAGGAAATTGAGGAACAGTTGCATTCTTCAGTCGTAGGCCCATTAAAGGACTAAGGGAGAAGCTCCTTCAACACCATTGAAGAATTAGTCTGAAGACTACCCAACACCAAGGAATTTTGGAAAATTTGATGAAGTAATGGAATCGTCGGTGATCGACGATGATTAGTTGATCGAATCATCAACACTCAACTGATCATGTTTTCAATGCGGGGAAATTTTTGGAACTACATCAGAAGAGGTTAGATGATATTGCGTCGCCGTTGTGGATGGCTAGACAACTATGTTTTCGACAGGTAGAGCCTTTGACCACCTATGTCGTAGATGATAGTTGATTCGACGGCCGATGCGGTGGAAGATAGAGGAGGAAAGTTTGAAAATTTTTCTAAGGCACGAGATCATCCGCCATCAAGAAATAATACTGGTATTCATCGCCAATGAATAGCGAAAGGAATTAGTGGTTCAGGCACTGTCGTTGCGTAATCCTAGTGCACTAATCCTCCAACAGTTACATGATCCACTTGTCGATGTCATGATGGTTGTGTTTCAGTCACCGATCAAAATTTGTTAGTTGAATGGCGACAAATAGGGGAAGATGGAGCTGAGCGAGTTGGCAGAATATAGAGGAAGCTATCACTGACAAATAGTTAAATGAATCAGCGAAAGAAATGGCTGAGCCAATGAAGCGGCGAAAAAGGAGACTAAGAGAAAATTTTGAAATTTTTTCTAAGTTGTAGAATCATTGGCCATCGGAAAATATTAGTTGATGACATCATCAATGAGCCTTGGAAGGAGTTAACAGTTCACATGCTGCCATTGTGGAAGTTTACAGCACTAAGCTTGCGATGAGAAAAGGATCCAACTGCCGATTGCGATTAATTTGTGCTTCAGATTGTCGACTGGAAATCATTAGGGGATCGAGCCACCAATCGAAAAAGGATCAAAATAGACGAACCACCATTGCAACTGCTGAGTGAACTATCCCGTTGATGCTTTAGTCTTTCCACTCATCAATGCCGAGGTGTTTACTGAATACTGCTTCAGAGTTTTGATAACATAACTACAGTGGCATTTAGTGCTCAGGAGTGCTGACACCATGGAGGTATTGAGGTTTAATCCATTGATACCAAACTGTTTGATGAAACCACAGACTCGATCGTCAATCAGAAATGATTAGTGGATCAAACATAGATCAGAAGAGTTATGGCTTATGGAACTGCTGTTACGGATGCCTATGGAACTAAGTGTCTGATGCCACAGCGGGATGTTTCCTCGACCGTCGACAAAGCTATGACCCATGGAAATTTTAAAGGGATCGTTGGCCACCATTGTAGAAGTATAGACAACTAGCCACCCCATGCACAAAGCATCTGACCGTCGATGCATCGGTTAGTCAATTTTCTCACCGATGAAGTTCAGAACAGTAGACCACTATGGGCCTAATATAGCGGAAGGAGATACATAAGTAACCCACTGATACCATAGAGAAAATTAGACGTATTAACTACCGAAATGCCAGAAAATCAGCAGGGAAGAGACCCGATGAGGAGGAGAAAATTTTAGGTTTTTCAAAGTGAAATTTTTCTCAGCAAATTCCAACTGTTTCAATAGTTTTCAACTATTTTTTAGTGGATTTCTCAGCAGACTGGCAGTAGATTACAGGGCTGAAAAGGAAGAGAGAAAAATTTTGTGTTTTAATAAATAAAAAAATTTATGAATTTCCAAAAGAGGAAGGTAAGTAGTTTTGATTTATATTAATTTTATGCATCTAACAGTTTGCTACTAACACATTTGCATAATTCTAGACAACTCTCAAAAGACACATCCCAGGAAGAATAATGTGCTAAAGCAAGAGGTGATTCAGTCATGAGCACCCATAATGGATGTGATGCTTGAAATTCTTATGAGCGTGTGGGAGATGCCATGGGAGAAAATGTCCATAATGGAAATGATGACATAGAGTCTAATGCAAGGAGATTCTAGGAGACACCATCCGAGGTTGCAGCCACCATGAGAAGCTTCATTAAATCCCAGGAAGAGTAGCATCAATTGGTCGCTTCCATGTTGCAGAGTTTGACAGATAATTAGAGAAAGGTAGACTCTAGACCAGAAGTAAGTAAGAGCAGCACTAGGAGAAGGAGAAGGACTTCCAGTGGATCATCTAATTCTGAAGAATCTAGCGGGGATACAAGCTCGTCTTCTCATAAAATGAGAAGGAGAAGACACCATAGGGATCACTCTTGGGATGAATTTAAGAAAGATAAAAATCCTACGTTTGATGGTGAGATAAAGACGGGACAAGAAGCTGAATATTGGCTTCATGGGATAAATAAGTACTTCCAAGTACATGATTATTCAGGAAACATGAAGGTAAGAGTTTCCATATTCAATCTGAATGGAAGAGCATCCATTTGGTGGGAACACTTCAAGAAAGTAAAGACGATCAGTAAAAGGAAACTGAAGTGGAAATAGTTCAAGAATTATTTTAAGCAGAAGTACCTCTCTGACAGGTATTATGATGATGAGATTAGGGAGTTCCGCGAGCTTATATTGGGACACTGGACCATGGATGAATATGTAAATAAGTTCTTTGAATTGTTGAGGTATGTCTGGTAAATTAGAGATTAACAAGTGAAGGTCCAGCGGTTTTTGAGTGGATTTCCTCAGTCTTACAAAGATAAAATTGATTGTTATGAACCTAGAACTCTTGAAGAAGAAATAAGGAAGGCTAAGAATTGCTATGAGCAAAGCAAAGGTAAACCTAATTACCATAAGGCATGGAAGTACAAGAAGAATGAGAAGTTTGACCATAGACAGAAAGGTTTCAAACTCTCTAGATTCAGGAACCAGCAAAAGCAACCATCCCAAGCTATGACTAAGCTAGTTGGAGTGTCAGGAGAAAAGCCTAAGGATGCACAACAGGACAGAAGGCCACTCAAATGTTGGAAATGTGAAGGACCCCACCTGCGTAGATATTGTCCACTTGAGAATGAAAGTGCAATACCAGCTTATAACATTCAAGATGCAGAAACAATGGTTCAAGTAGCAAGGTCATTTCCTAGAATTTATGCTGCACTGGAGAACCACCAGGCAGATCACCAGTCAACTATGGTTGAAGTTGCAGGTAAGATTGTTGGGAAATCTATTTCTATTTTGAGTGACCCTGGTTCTACTCATAGTTACATTACTCCTAGAGTAGTGGAGATTTGTGCTTTTAAGAAATTAAAGCATAGAAAATATTGGTTAGTTCAGCTAGCCATTGGAACTAAGAGAAAATTTAGTGAAGTGGTAGAGAAATGCCCATTGGTCATAAATGGATTGGTCACTTGTGTAGATATGAATGTTCTACCTCTTGGTTCCTATGATGTTCTCATTGGAATGGATTAGTTAGAGGCTCACATAGTAAAGCTTGACTGTTATAACAAGATTTTTGAATGCATGGATGAAGAAGGAAACCCAATAGCGGTGAAAGGTATTTCAAAGGTAATTTCAATAAGATAGGTTTCAGCAATGCAGTCGAAGAAGTTCTGTAGGAAAGGTTGCCAGTTGTATGCAGCTCATATTCTATAACCAACAGGAGATGAAACTCCTAGGTTGGAAGACTATCCAATGTTACAAGAACTCAAGGATGTATTTTCTGATGAGATTACAGGTATTCTTCCAAAGCAGGACATTGATTTCACCATTGAACTTGTGCTAGGAGAAGCATCCGTGTCCAAGCCACCCTTTAAGATGAGTACAACAGAGCTGCTAGAGTTGAAGATGCAACTACAAGAGTGGTTGGAAAAGAAGTATATCTGACCAACTGTATCTCCTTGGGGAGTACCGGCCTTGTTTGTAAAGAATAAAGATGGTACACTCAGGTTATGTATTGATTACATGTAGTTGAAAAAGGTTACAGTGAAAAATAAATACCCTTTTCCTAGGATTTATGATGTCTTTGATTAGATGAGAGGAGAAAAGGTATTTTCCAAGATTGACTTGAGGTCTAGATACCATCAAGTGAGAATCAAGGATGAAGAAATTCATAAGATAGCCTTCAGGACAAGGTGTGGACATTATGAGTTTGTAGTGGTACCATTTGGTCTCACAAATGCACCAGCTACATTTATGTGCCTTATGAATAGTGTCTTCAGCAGTTATTTGGACAAGTTTGTTCTTGTTTTCCTTGATGACATTATTGTTTATTCTAAGAATGAGGAAGAAAACGGAGAGCATTTGAGATTGACATTGCAATTGCTTAGGGAGCATCAGTTGTATGCAAAGCTAACAAAGTGTGACTTCTATAGAGATAGAGTACAGTATTTGGGTCACATTATCTCAGAAGAGGGTATATCACTAGACCCTAAGAAGATTGAAGGCATTATGAATTGGCCTACTCCAAGAAATGTGATGAATGTAAGATATTTTATGGGACATGCAGGATACTACAGGAGATTCATTGAAGTATTTTCCAAGGTTGCACATACCATCAATTCTTTGGAAAAGAAGAGGGAAAAGTGCGAATGGACTTCAAAGTGTGAAGAAAGCTTCCAATGGTTGAAGAATCTTCTCACCAGTGCACCATTATTGAAAGTTGCAGACCCAGAGAAATATTTTGTAGTATGTACGGATGCATGTGGAAAAGGGCTTGGAGGAGTCCTTATGCAGGAAAACCATGTGATATGTTATGAGTCAAGAAAGCCGAAGGAGCATGAGAAAAACTATGCCACTCATGACCTCGATCTTGTAGTCATAATACATGCTCTCAAAATGTGGAGGCAGTACTTGATGGGTAGAAGATTTGAGCTCAGGAAAGACCATTGTGGTCTGAAGTATCTATTCGATCAGCCAACTTTGAATGCTAGGCAAGCAAGATGGCTGGAATTTTTATGTGAGTTTTATTTTGAAATCAAGCACATAAAGGGGAAAGAAAACAAGGTAGCTGACACACTCAGCAGGAAGGTACAGGAAATGCATGTGGCATCTCTTAGTATTTGCCAATCAGACTTGAGGCAACAGATTGTTAATCATGTTGGTAGAGATGAATTGTATGAGTAGGTAAAAGACAAATTGCAACAAAAAAGCCTTGAGAAGAGTTATGAAGGATATAAATTGGAAGAAGATGGAATTCTTACTTATAAAGACATAATTTATATTCTAAATGTAGCAGATTTGAGGAGAGTTGTTATGGATGAAATACATCAAGCTCCATATTTTGGCCACCCAAGATATGAGAAGATAATTTCTAAGGCTAGAAAGCAATACTTTTGGCCAGGAATGAAAAAAGACATGGCTGAATACATTTCAAGGTGCATGAAATGTCAATAGGTAAAGGTTGAACATCAACATCCAGTTGGTTTGTTGCAGCCTTTGCAAGTTCTAGAATGGAAATGGGAAGTTATTTCCATGGATTTTATTACAGGATTGCTAATGACTTGGAGACAACATGATTCCATCATGGTTGTGGTAGACAAGTTGAAAAGGGAAAACATTTTATACCGGTGAAGTCTATGCACAAGACTGTCGACATTGCAAAGATATTCATGAAGGAGATTTTCAAATTGCATGTATTGTCGAAGGAAATAATCTTCGACAGAGATGTCAAGTTCAATTCCAATTTTTGGAAGGGATTGTTTACAGATTTGGGTACAACGCTAAACTTCAGCACTGCCTAACATCCTCAGATAGATGGGCAGACAAAAAGAGTTAATTAGGTGCTTGAAGATATGCTTCACATGTATGTGATGGACAAACCAACCAAGTAAGAAGATTACTTACACTTGGTAGAGTTTGATTATAACAATGGATAGTAGGCATCCTTGGGGATGAGTCCATATGAATATTTGTATGGAAGAAGGTGTAGAACAGTAGTAGCTTGGGATAATCTAGTGAACAGGGTTGTGCTTGGACCAAAATTGCTCAAGGAAATGGAGCAAGAGGTTGTAAAGATCAGACAGAATTTGAAAGCAGCACATGACAGACATAAAACCCACAAAATCCATAGTTATCGTCATGATATTAAACCTTGTTCCAAAACCATTGTGAATTGCATAAATCCATTCATGCATCGAGTAAATTAGGATTTAATCCATAAGTCCATGGCATGTGAAATATGCCACGGAATGTTTAAAACCAAGAGTTTTACAAATGGATTATGTTACCAACTTTAAAACCATATAGTAAGCATATGATAGGGCATAATCAAGTCATAAGAATTTACACCATGGTTAACCAATGTCACATAACTAATAAGTCTGTGTCATGCAAGTAATAAGTATAGTAGTGACCCCAGCACTATCATAAATTATGTATTAATAATAATAACAATCAGTATAATGTCACTAAGATAGAGCTACAAATGCAAGCGCTAGTGACCAAAACAATAAACACTTTCTGTCAAGCCTTATAAACAAGTTTTTGTCACTAAGTATACCTGCACATAAATAGGACAAGAATGCATTTGTTCCTCAGAAATAAGAATTCCCATTGTGACAAGTAGAAACTAGTTCTGCCACTCCACCCCTTTATCCATTAACAAAGTCAAGTTAGAATCATATATATGAGAGTAAAGCACATGTTATTAACAATGAAGTACGTAAAAAAATAACTAACTTACACACTAATGTTGAACCCTAGTACAAACAGTAATCAACATTACGACACTGTAAGTAACATAATAATAACCGCATAAAGAATTATGGAAATAGGACATAAGAAAAACTTATGAAAATACAACAGTACAAATAGAATATGACACATTCTCCCATGGGGATTTCACTCAGTGAAATTCTCACATAGCACGTGCAATCATGGGATATTAAAGAATACCCTTAATTTTGGTAGATATTGAACCAAACTCTTTTTGTTGAAACTCCCTCCCAATACCTAAAACCTCCCGCCCACCCTTTTTTATAGCCTAATCGTTATAAACCACCCTGCCACACCCCCACATTAAACCCCTCATCCCCCCAATACATGCAATATATTGGTTTGATTTTTGCCAATTTTAAAACCCACAATATGAACTAACGTGCTATGATATTTTCCAACAAGTGAAGACCCTATGAATTCATCAATTTTCATTTAATGTCCAACATATGTAGGTTTTAGTAGCCTAATAAATTTTTTTCCATTTTTTTGGGACATTAAAAGTGGTATCAGAGCCCAATTTCAACACTAAGAGACTTAATGGGTGTACCAGACATTCGTTCCAAGGAAAATAAAGTATTTTTAAAATTTTTTAAACTAACAGAAATTTCTCTTGTGATTAAAAATTGCAATTTTAGGAATTTTTACAAAACGGTTTAGATCATGAACAGATAAGAACATACATTCGGAAAGGGAAATTGAATACCCCCACCTAGGAAGCAGAGCTGGTGGTGGAATTGAATTATGATGTTATGAAAACCATACAAAGTCTTTAAGAAGACTTGCAAATTTTTAGAGATGACAATATGAATGAAAGAAAGGAACAACAAGCAATCAATGAAGAATTGCAGCAAAATATGACAGGAGGAAGCTTGTAGGGGAAAACCACTCATTCAAAAAATAGGTTCAAGAAGGAACCTTATTATAAACAGACCATAAACACAAGAGAAGAAGGAAAAGAGGAACATACCCCTAAACCTCTAGAAGGAGAATATCACAGTCCTTGCAGTGAGGACTCTCTTTCTCCAAGCAGAAGGAAAAAAATACGTCATGGCAATCTCTAAGGGGATTTCATAAAAATAAGAGCCCCAACCTATGAAGGAGAGGTGAAAATGGGGGAGAAAGATTAAGAATGGATATTGGGTATGATAAAATATTTCCGAGTTCATAACTACTCTATCGAAATGAAGGCTCAACTAGCCATTTACAATTTAAATGGAAAACTAGCGAGAGGGTGGAGAGACTTGACACATACCAAGAAAGATGAGGTAAGAGAAATACGTTGGATTAAATTTCGAAAGATATTTTAAGAAAAATATATGTCGTAAATATTCTTCGATAGAAAGGTGAAAGAGTTTCATGAGTTATGTATGGGATCTGTAACTATGGATGCTTTTATTAACAGATTTATAGATCTGTTTCATTATGTACCATACATCAATGATGAAAATGTAAATATCGAGTAGTTTTTAGGATGTATTCCTCCCAACTTTTAGGAAAGGATTAAGTTCAACATGCCTAAAAACTTGGACACCACATCGCACAAAGATAGGCTCTACTAGGAGCATGGACAGATAAGGAAAGAGCAAATGAATAGAAACAATGACAAGTCTAAAAACTTCTGTGACAAATGCAAGCTAGGTTTTAACCCACACCCATACAGGAAACATAACAATAGTTTTTCGTCAAACAAGAACTTCAACAAATTAGGTACGAAGCCATATGTACCATCCCCAATTGTTAACAAGCCATTAATAGCTAGGGAAGCCAATGCTACCCCACTACAGATTAAACAATGGAAATGCAGCGGGCCTCATCATACCTGAGATTGTAAGAACAAGACCAATGGGTTTCTACACAACTTACGAGAAGAACCAACAGTAGAGGACATTGCTGGAATACCCTGGATTTTTGCAACCTTTGGTCATTGACAGGAAGACCATCATGCTACCATTGTTGAGATAGAAGGTATGATCTTCAACACTTCTATTTAAATATTGGTTGACCTCGATGCTTACTAAAGCTATATATCATCAAAAATTGTTGATGCATGTAAACTAGGAAAATAAAAACATGACAAACCTTGGATGGTACAATTAGTCACAGGTACGAAACATAAAGTTTTGGAAATAGTTAAAGATTCTAAGATAAACCTGAATGGTTTTCTTACAAAAGTAAACTTGAAAATCCTACCTTTAGGATCATATGATATAATTTTTGGCATGGACTGGTTGGACCAACACCATTCCATGCTCAATTGCTTACACCAGTCAATCTTGTGTACAGATAGACAGGGGAATCAAGTGAAGATTCAAGGCATACCAAAGAAAGTTTCGGTAAGGCAGATATCTACCTTACAAGCGAAGAAGCGTGTTAGAAAAGGTTGTAAGTTGTTTGCAGTAAATATCTAAGGTGTAGAGGTTGAAAGAGAACATCACATAGAGGACATTGTAGTTGTCTTAGAATTCAAGGACATGTTCCCTAAGTAAATCCCTGGATTACCTCTGAAGCGAGACCTATACGTTTCCATAGAACTGACACAAGGATCAGTTCCAGCTTCAAAATCCCCTTATCGGATGAGTGCACCATAATTAGTGGAACTCAAAGTGCAGTTCTAGGAGTTGATAGAAAAATTATATATCCGGCCAAGAGTGTGCCCTTGGGGAGCACCAATACTTTTCGTAAAGAATAAGGATGGTATTATGCATATGTGCATTGATTACCATCGGCTTAACAAAATGACTGTCAAGAACTAATACCCACTCACTAGGATCAATGACTTGTTTGATGAAGCTAGAGAAGACAAGATATTTTCAAAGATCAACTTGCAATCAAGATACCATTAGGTATGGAGTCACGATGAGGATCTTCACAAAACCTCCATTGATACAAGGTATGGGAACTATGAGTTTCTAGTAATGTCATTTGGGTTGACCAATGCATTCGTGAACTATATGTGTATGATGAACAATATTCTATAAATATCTAGATAAATTTGTTTGGGTATTTATATACGACATCGTAGTTTACTCTAAGACTAGAGAGGAACATGTGGAACACCTTTGCATAGTCCTATGGGTGTTACGAGAACACCATCTCTATGCCAAGTTTAGTAAATGTGATTTTTACAAACCACAAATACATTACTTGGGTCACATTATCTTCAATACATGGATAGCTGTGGACCCAAAAAACATTAGATCCATAGAAGACTATCCTACCCCTACTAGTTTCATCGACATTACATACTTTTTGGGATTATCCGTATATTATGGGAAGTTCATTGAGAACTTCTCGAGAATAGATTTTCCCATGACCACTTTGTAGAAGAAGGAAAATAAGTGATTATGGATGACCAAGTGCGCGGAAAGTTTTAAAAATATTAAGCATCTATTGACGACCGCACCGATACTACGAGCTGCGAATCCTGATGGATATCTCATTGTTTCCATGAATGCTAGAAAGGAAGAGCTCGGAGGAGCCCTCTTGCAGAACGATTATGCGATCTGTTATGAATTGCAAAATTTAAAATAACATGAGTAGAACTACCTGACACATGATCTTGAGTTAGCTTCCATCATTGATGCACTGAATATGTGGAGGGAACACCTCATGGGAAGGAAATTCCTTCTGAAGACAAACAATATGAGTTTGAAGTATTTATTCTAGCAATGAGATGTGAATGTTAGGCAAGCCAGATGGTTGTATTTCCTTAGCGAGTATAATTTTGAGCTAGAGAATACTAAAGGAAAAGAGAACAAGATTACTAATGCTTTGATTCAACGAACTCATATCATATATGAGGCGACTTTAATTCAAACCAATTCAGATTAGCACGAGCTAATTAGAACAAAAAACAGATTTGAAACTTTCTCTATATGAATCCTCAAGAAATTCCAAGAGCACAGATTGTTTAAAAAACAAATGAGGTACAAGGTAGATGAAATAGGAGTGATATGGTCTAAGGAGAGTTTGCACGTTCCAAAAGGAGGGGACATTTGTTTAGGCATCCTCATGGAATTTCATTGAACATCCTACTCGGGGAATCTGGGATATAAAAATATGATATCCGCTATTAAGAGACACTTTTTTTGCCTAATTTAAAGGCCGACATTGTGTTGTTTATCGCAAAATGTCAGGAATGTCACCTGGTCAAACCTTAGCATCAACATCCTTTGAAATTGTTGCAGCCACTACCCATTCTGGAATGCAAGTGGGAGGTCATTAGTATGGAATTTATCAGTGGTCTACTAAAAAGTAAGAAACAAAATTATTATATCTTTCTAGTAGTTGAAATTTTTTCAAAAGAAGAACACTTCATTCTAGTGAAGTCGACCTACAAGGTAGGTACACATTGTGGATATCTTCCTGAAGGAGATATTTAGATTGTAGGGGATACCCAAGGAAATCATCTCGGATTGAGATACAAAGTTTACCATAAAAGTTTGGAGATATTTATTCTCCAGATTAGAGACATGGTTGAACTTTAGTAATGCTTGTCACCCATACGGAGATGAGAATATAGAAAGAGTAAGCCAGATTGTTGAGGACATGCTTAGGATGTATGTCATAAAAAACCCCACTGAGTGGAAAGACTACCTGCATCTCCTAGAGTTCATTTATAACAAAATTTACAAGACTTCTCCCAAGATGAGTTCCTTTTAGGTACTCTATAAATGGAAGTGTAGAACACCGCTTACTAGGGGTAGCCTGGTGGATCGGCCCATGTGAGAGACTCATTTATTAAAGGACTTGGAACAGTTCATTACTAATGTCTAGGTGAACCTTAAAAAAGAAAAATACTGCCAGAAAATCTACGCAGATAAGAAGAGAAAAGATAAATATTATCAAATAGGATACTATGTCTAGTTGAAAGTAAAAGAAAAACAAAGCTCGTTGAGCTTGGGAAGGTGCGACAAGTAAGCACGTAGGTTTTGTGGACCCTTTTAAATACTAGCCAAGAGAGCTCTAGTGGCATATGAACTAGCATTACCCATGCACATAAGATTTCATAATTTTTTCCATGCATTATTATTAAAGAAATATGTTTATGATACTAAACATGTGATTGATTGGTCCTTATTATAGGTGGAACCTAAAGGGGATTTTTCCCTTGAACCTCTTCATATATTGGACAAGAAAGAATTGCAGCTTAGGAAGCACACCATAGTCCAGTTGAAAGTGGAATGGAAGCACTTCAAAGCCGATGAGGCTACATGGTAGAATTAATCCACCATGAGAAAGGGTTACCCTGCCTTGTTTGATGATTACATTTTGAGTCCCTAGAACACTAGGGACGATGTTGTTCTAAGAGTCGAGGGATGTAATATCCTAAATTTTGGAACTAACACTTATGGGCATGATCCCCATTGACTATAATGTTACCTTGATGTTTTATTTTGATTATTAATCTTGCACATTGATCTAAGAACAAATAATCAATCTCATCAAGAAATAATCAACAAATAACTCAGAAATGGTGTTAATCGGAACCGGAATGGTTTCCTCTCTATATATTTAATAAACAATGAACGGTCACAATAACAATGTTAAGCAATAGCTTGAATCCATGAGTAATTTGAATACAAAAATGAAGTAATTTGAAATCAATGAGTGAGTATGGATTAACTGACTCTAAGCCATTCATTCACACTCAGTTATGTTGATGTAATTGTAACTTCAGAATGTATTCACTTGTATTTATTATCTATTGTAACCCGATGTTCATCCTGGGATGTACTGTAATGTATTTGAGTCATGTCATACCCTGATGTTTATTCTGGAAAGTTTCTACAATGAGAAACTCATGTCAAGTCATTGTGGGTAACCCTCCAATTGGTCAAGGGTTAAAGTCCCCACATTTGTGGGGCCCTTGGGTTATTAGACTATCCTAGTGAGGTCGACCCTAGGTGAGTCATTGTAAGTCAGGGAAATAGTCCCCACTATTGTCTTAGCCTCCTATTGGTCAAAGGAGGCAAAGTCCCCACAAGTGGTGGGGAACTAGGGTTATTAGACACTCCTAGAGATGTCAGCTCTAGTAAGTAATTGTTAAGTGCACTTCAAGTGAATGAAATAATATAAATAGAGAGTGAGCCTCTCTATTTATCACACTTGCAACACTCACACTCACTCATTGGGGTCACATGAGTGAGAGAGGAGAAGCTCTCTCAATGTGACAGAGAGAGACTGTTGTTGTTGGGAGATCATCAACTGTTTTGGGGTTTTTACTGTTTTTGTGCTGATTCTATCTCTGAGGAAGTTGTGGGGTTTTCTCCTTTATGGTTTCCCCAATAAAAAATCTTTGTCTCTTTTCTCTTGTGTTGTGCTTGTTATTCTCTCAGTTAAAAGATCCTAAGATCATAATGCTAGCTTATATGTTGAAAAACTAACATGGTATCAGAGCTAACCTGAGAAGAAGACATTATGTAGATACAGAAGCTGAGGATTCTTACTTTTTGGGTCTCTCTCCACAATCCATCAGCAAAATTATGCTAGGCTGACTCTACATTGAAGGGCGTATCTTTCTATCGAAGCAGAATTCAATTCCAAGCATTTTCAGTTTTCGATGCGAAAATTAGGGCTTTCTACAAAAGAGGAATTTTTGAGTGAATCCAAAATAGGATTTTTATCCTCATCAAAGCCAAATTTTAGAGACATGGATCAATAAATTTGGTTGGCTGGAACTCTGAGAAAGTCAAACCCTAGTTTGACCTCGAGCTAGAAAAACCCTAAATACTAAAACTGATAAGTTTTGGTACATTCGCTATATCATGAGATTGGAAAATGTTCGGGAGCTTAAAATTACAGACGATGAAGATAAAGTCCTTATTTACACCGTATCCAAAAATCAGCCTCATATGCACTATATTCTGGGACCTTTGATACCTCGAAGTTAGGGTTCTAGGCTCTTCCAGAATTCATCCCTAAACAGGACACCTAGGGATAATTGAAATATATTGGGATACAGAGGTTCAAATGGAATTCCTGAAGATTTTCCAGAAAGAGAACGGACTTTACATTTGGTGGTCCGAATTTCAGACTCGGAAGATGAACTAGTGACACGTGCAAGTCCATACAACTTCGTTGTTCTGAACAGTCCTGTAACAGGTCACCTTGGAAAAAGGATCATAAATCCCAATTGGTGAGACCAATTCTAATGAAAACTATGGTGTTGGCTAGGGACATGCACGGCTACTGAAAAATTATTCTTCAGTGACAAAACCCTCAGCCAACATTTCTCCAAAATATTTCATATCATGATCTGTGTCTTCAAATAACACTTCTTCATCAATCTCTTCTTCATCAACAACATTGTTCTGAAAAGGTGGTGGTACCCTTTGATCCTCAGTCTCTCTCCTTTCTCATTGAATGCCATTATTTCTTCGTTCTCTAGGTATTACTAGTAGAAAATGAGAAATTAATGATTAAAAAAATGACTAAAATCAGGCTATAAATGACTATCTTTGAGTCGGTGACTAATAGTAGCAAATTTCCACTATCTTATAGCTAGTCGTATTTCACTAGTCATTAATAACTTGACTTAGTAGTCATTGATTTAGTCATTGATAGTCAATGATTTATTCATTGATTTAGTCATTGATAGTTAATGATTTAGTCATTGATTTAGTCACGGATTTAGTCATTGATTTAGTCACTGAGTGAGTCATTGATTTAGTCACAGATTGCAACCATTAATGACCAAATATATGACTAAATAAACTACTAGATGTTAACATATTAATGACTAAGATAAATATGACTAAGATACAGAAAATTAGCTACTAATAGTCGTATATATGCGAATTTAGTCGTTTTTGTAGTCACAAATTTATGATAGGGAACGGAGGAATCGAGCCACAAACCTCCTACCTATAATTAGGTAGGCGCTCTACCATTGAGCTAGCACCCTTTAAGAATTTTTTATTACTTGAAAATGATAATATTCAAACAAAATTATGATAGATATCAATCTACAAACTACATAATTATTACTATTACAACTTACTAGTAACTAGTATTTATGATAAACTAATTCCTGAGAGCTATGTACAATTTTCCCTGTAACTACATCTAATAAAAATACCACAAATACTCTTACCAGAGAGATTTAGTGATGAGTACCTCTTCCAATTATTCATCACTATCATTCTCATAGTCCGAAGAAGAGTCCTTCCTAAAAGGATTTCGAAGCCCAATGCCATCACTGCATCAAAAACAAATAGTCAAAAACAAAACTTTCCCTCTTGTCCACTGCAATATTAAGAATCCATGAGCTTTAAGGTGTTTCAGATGTTCCTCATCATGGGCTATCAAAATTAAAACACAACCTATTGCTTTAATAATCAATAAACTTAAAATTATGCAAAGTATATTCACCTTTTCTTTGAGAAGGTTCCATAATAAGCAGGTCTATGGTTTTGATCAAACTGCAAAAGTTTTCTCCTCTTATTGTGAAGCCTATTTTAGCTTTAAATCAAGTGATAAAAATTCTAAGAGCCATGCAGATTTAGAAACTTATTGCTAATGGAGACTCGACGACTCTCATTTGCAAAATTAGAGACCTGACTCCCTATGCACCGTAATGTCTTGCAAAAATGATCTCTAGACCTAGAATTCAAACAATTTCAAGTATTTTGACTTCGGGAATTGCAAGTATTGCAAGTATTTAGCATTGAATCATTTACTGTTTCGATGGTACCATTTTGTATGGAGGAGTTATGCTTTGTGAATCATTATTCATTGGCTATAAGGGCACCTAATAGTGGATTCAATAATTAAAGAGTCACGTTGCAAATATAAAGAGAAATACCCTACTCCTACAACGTTGCGTCTTTAGAGAAACCTTTAAAGGGTTGTTTATTTGGATTCTAGGTGATGATACCAGTTATTTGAAATGCAGGACAACTGGTTAACCATGAATTAAACTTGAAAAACTTGCAAACTATTAGGTATAAAAAATATATATATATGCTCTATGTAGAGATGTACAAGATCTGAAACAGCTTCCATCATGATTGGAAAAAAGTTCACAAAGAGAAATAATGATTGATAAGAACTGAGATTTTCTTAGAATGTATGGTCACCTAAAATAAGACTACACTAAAATGTATGGTCATTCGGGAAATTTATTTCCAAAAATAATTTGTTCGAAAGAAATGGGACAAAACTACAAGTTTCTAGTGCACTATCAGTTCCATTATGTGGCCGTAAGGAAAACGTTGTCTTCTTATCCAGTTTACAAGATCTACATTCTTCTATTAGATCTCCTGCAATAGAAGAGAAAGATGATAACCCTGTGATTAGATTCTCTGATGGAGATAGTGACAGTGAGGGTGAAGAACAGAGCTGGAGAGTAGATCGAAGTGAGGAAGATGGATAATAAAGGGAAAATACAAGTGGGACTTCCTTCAAAGTAGGGCACTCCTCTAGGTAGGTGTGCTTTGACCCCTTTTTCATAGAAAAAGGAAGAAAACCCCTTATAATATCCTCAAAATAGGGTATTCTTGCCTAGTTACATATGCAAAATAGTGATTAGATCCACATTCCTTTTCCTCAAATCTAGCGCTCCTAAATTCGGCTATTAGCCATCTCTTACCTTTTTTAATGCAAGGAATGTGGCTTGGTCCCACATATCACTTATTCAAGAAGGGCACTCTTCATACTCTCCCTGTTTTGAGGTGTGAAAATAGTATTAGGACATCCTCCAGACTAGAACTCCTCCAAATATGTATCCAATGACTTAGGTAATGTGTGACCTACCCCATAAGTGTCTTCAAAATCCCAACACTCCTCCAAAGGATGACATTCCTTCAAATATGTGAAAAAGCCTAAAAGCTCCCGATTTCATAGGTCACATGGACACGGACCATGGGACCCCCTGAAACTGAGCCATCTCCAAGTGCATGCTATCTATCATCAAACTAACCATTATACCTTTCAGGAAAAAACAATATTTAAGCAATCACTAGGCCCAAATCAGAAGATAATAGCAACTCTATAGCATGCATTATAATATGTTATCACAGCAACACCACCACCAATGCTGATAAATTTCTTAACATCTGATACAAGCAAAAATAAGCACTTTCCTTGATCAACTTTAAAGATAATATATTTTCAAAAGTAAAGAGATGTCCAAACCTGCTCACATTTTCCCAGGTTATCTCTCTGTCCATTATATCCCTATAATTGTAAGCCAAGTAAAGTCAATAAAACAAAGAGTAAATCAGGAATCAAATGGAAAATATTATGGCAAAATGCAGAAAAAAGGATTATTTGTTGTTGCTCCTTTATAGGATTAAGTAAAAAATCCTAGAAGTCAGATATTTAATTGGAAAAAGTCTAAGATGCAGAGGCATCCATGTATCTAACAGTGAGTCACGTAGCATACCATAAAATAAAAGGATTCTTGTAGCAACTTTTTTGAATGGTTCCTACCTTGAGGAGATCGATTTTTTTTTTGTGGGGAAAACTTTATGAGGTTTTCTACCTGATCAATATCTAAAGTTGTTTCATCCAAAGCCAGTATTGTACTTTGCAACCATAGCACAACAAAGAAATATAATCAACAAAATAGAAAGGGAAAAGAGTTGCATATTGATTTATGGATTTAACCCTTACATTTTTTCCAAGTAAACTCATTCATATAACCTACTTGGAATTCAGAACTGCAAAATCATAAAAATAAAATAGTGGAATAGAACTTAGAAAATAATAGCTTGACAAACTATGTTGACAGTAAGGAACTACTAGATGGAAAGTTCCTATTCAAACAAATAAGACATTTAAACATTCCCCTCTCAGGTTGAGAAAAAAATTAAAATACATTGACGTTGACAACTTATGAATTCAAGGTGCTCGGAGATCATGGAAGTATGAAAGAAAATAATGCTAACATGGAAAAAAACAAACATGCATATTCAGGTATGAAATATCAAGGACAAAAGGAAATTTCTAATTTTTTGCTAATATTACAAGTTACATGCTTATGCTGCCAACAGTCAACTGGTAAAAAAAATCTTGATTATAATCATAAAGAATATTTACAAGTTAATATTCAGTTGGCATTATCAGCTATAAAATGATTACCAAATTACAAGCTACCCACTATCAAACCTTAAATAAACATAATTGCAACATGTATTCCATCACAGTGTTAAATCGCTTACCATTACATCTGGTAATGTCATTTTGACCTTGGTAAGAATAATTTCGCAGTTATTAGCCCTTCTTAAATCAATCTGCACACATCCATTATAACAAAATTTATTATAACCTTAAAATAATACAAATGCTTTTAATGTAAATTTATCCTGTCATGTCAGAACACAAATACTAGCAAAGCAAAGATTTCAACCTGTATAAATATCACAAAAGTCTTCTAAAATAATATGTTTGCATTTCAAGTTGTGGAACTCCTCTCCTTGTTTATAGTGCTCAAGATTCTAATGAGTTCATTGACTAGTATGACTTCGATGCACTTATGCAACCTATAGGCAAATTTATAATTATGTGAAGGACTTGGGAGTTGGAACCAATAACACCAGGGTGTGTGTATTTAAATCTCTCTAATATTCACTAACTTTAAAATACTAATTGCAGCAATTGAAGAATGATACATACAAATCAATAAGTGTCTGGAATACATTACTATCACTTTTATGCATAATAGATTTATTTGTTTCTTAAATGAATTTAGCCATGAAATAAAAATTTTGCCAATTACATACCTTGCACGCATCTCATAATCTAGCTATTTTTCTGTCCAAGACACATGAATTTTTACCATAAATGTTTTCCAACAAAACATGTTTTAGAAGTACAAACTTTTATAGGTTAAGCATTTTACAAAAATTGAATCATGGACAGGTCACTGAATCATCAACTTCTAAACTATGGTTTAATTCCCCATTTAACCTAGCACTTTTAGGGAAGAAGCTTTAGACATGCATTGATCTTCAAGCATCGTTATCTCACTCATTTAATCAACATATAACATTAAACTATACAAACAGAGAGAAAAAAACTGTTACGCATGTATACATGTTTATGCGGGTAGGTGGTCAAGTGTGTGTATCCTCTATAAGAGAAGAAAGACGTCTCTACAGATGTGTCCATGAACATTTTTTATATTTTTATTGAGGCTATATACTATTATAAGTTGGTGTGCTTTACTGAAGCTTCAGTAATTGATAATCACTGAAAACCCAAAATTATTAAAAAGAGAAGGGGAAACGTTAATTAGATCAAAAAGGAGCAAGCAAAATGAAAAGAATTGTAGTATTGCCAATCACTTGGAAAATGCCACCTTGGATGTATCTTCTCATCAAGAGAGAAAAGATTTTAAACACACTTAGATTCAACTGATGCCAGATTTTTATTACATGAAAATAAGAAAGAAAATGTGGAGGAACAATTCATTGAGCTTTATGAGGATTGTGTTGTTGTGGAGGAATTAAGTGGAGTCTCAGGAAAAGGTGCCTAGGAGGCTATTGTAGGAGTGGAAATGAGAGGAAACCCAAAATATTTGTTAGATGAGAGTAATCAGACACATTTAGTTGTTTCACCTGAGCATATTGTTCTAGCAGACATCGAGGAAATGCCAGATTTGATATTTGATGTAAGCAAGGAATACAATGTACAAAGTTCAAACAATCTAAATTGCAGGTAATTCTTTTTGCTAATTTATAAGTTAGTGCTGAAGCTGGGAAAAAATCCCCTTGGGCAATTTACCCGTGCCTGTTTTGGTCCCATTAAACATCCATCCACTCTTGCAGCATGAGAAAACATAACTACATAATTCTCAACTGAAGTTTGTATGTGGTGGCCAATTTCAACGCTACAACATGCAAGTAATCCTTGTAATGTTGATATAGGATGAGTTTCCACAGTAATTTTACATTTATAATGTTAATTTTTTCAACGGTTTCATTTCTATTCCTTTTTATCATTGGTATGAGAAAAAAAGATATATCCATAGAGATAAATATATACATGAACCAATATTATGTGAGAATGGTACTTTTTTTTGACTTGTAATTGATTTTGTGATTGACAACAATGCATGCCTTTGAATCATTTTCTATAGCAATATATGAATGCATCGTATCACCGTGAAAACAGAATATGAGATTTTGTCTTTCCAAAAAATTCCTTACGACGGGTAAATTTCCTTTCAAGGGCACAAAAGGTGCTTTAATTTGATTGATCATAATATCTATTAATATGGAGTCGCTAGATAGGGATACACTATACAATCAAGGTATACATACACTTTTCCTAAGGACTTTTGTTATTCCTTGTGACCTATTTCTTGGGGATATTATATATCGCATAGAGTATTGATACAAACTTAAACTATAACCTAATTCACCCAATAGTCTCAACCGGATTCCCTATACTAATCCCTAGCCTACCCTAAGTGACTACTTAACCTACAACCTAGCTACAAACCTTAGGACAGACCCTTACACAACCATAGTTCCCAAAACTAAACCCTATCATCTGTCCTACCCTTAGGCATGTCAAGGAAACATTTATTTCCTAACAGCCCTGAATAACCTAGATACTAAACCCTAGTTACTAATTCATAAACTAAAATACCTTGGACCCTTTTCTTTGTCCTTGTCCATACCTTGGACTATGAGAAAGGATTGCTAATAGTCCATATCATAGAAATAAAAGTCTCTTTCAGACTTGAGGCCTTCCCCTTTCACTATCTAGACTTGGAACTTTACCCAGACCTCATCCTAAATTTCTTGGCCCTCCTCTAAAAACACCCAACATTCCTCCATTTTTTGGGTGTTGTCTATTTAGGATAGTAATAAATTGCTTCCTAAACCCCCTCCTAATTCTGTACAAACTAAATCTTAGACCCCCATTGTTCTTGTAACTATTTAAAACAGTCCCATACCCTTCAGTCCGAGTTTAACAAGCAACATATCCCTGATGGGACCCTACATAAACTCATATTCAGGATGACCATGATGCACCTCAGTCATAGCTGTTATAACATGTAATTAGCAGGCCTTGAAGTTTAGTTGCGTTCTGGTCATCAATCCTAACATTGGGATAGTCTTGTCTCAAATTTTAAGAAGCATCTATCAGCACATATTGTCAATGTCCTACAAGCTACTCACAGTACACAAATAAATAAGGCCACAACACTCTTATTCATACTTTCACTTGTTTATCACAATTTTTATTTAAGATACAAATAATAGTTGTTTATTGGCATACTGTGGTTACTACTGGAGATTGCATTTCTCATAAAAATTGTCACAACTCTGTCATAGTTGATTGTAAGTGTTTAGAAGTTGATAACAATTGGTGCTTGATTAATTTTTCACATACTTGTAATCATTTAAGGATTGGGGTTACATTTCTATCATATATCAATTGGTATTGTATATTTTCCACACATTGTTTTCATAGTAGTAAACATACTTTGCAACAATTTAGATTTGCTAAGTAACATTTAATATATTCATTGTTGTATCTTTCTGGATACTATTTGCTCAATTGAATTTGTCCTTAGATTCCTTGGAGTATTACTATGTGAATGTGCACTTGCAAAGCACTTTCACCCTTCCACTTTTTCATACAACTAGTTCCTGATTAGTCTAAATATTATTGATATACTTTTTCCACTGCTAGAAACTACCAAAGTTTTTAGTTTGCACTAATTATTGGAATGCATACAGAGTGCCACTGTGGCAAGCAAAGTATCTATTCTGGTATCTAAGTTCAACAAGCTAAGAATAGCCTATACTAGTTGAGTTTCTTCCATTTTAATGAGAGTGGTGTACCTAAGTGGGCATAAATCACTGACCTAAATGGAAGATAAATTAATGTTGAGATAGATTTTATGCTTCTCACACAATTTAGTATTTCTGCTTCTCACACAATTTAGAGTTTCTGCTTGTGTGATGACAAATTATTATTTTTGGCTTGTGTGATGACAAGGAGGGAGTCCCCAACAAGTAAGATGTTCTAAGTATTGAGAGAGACGATAAAATCTATGCCCATGGATAGAGCATATTGTTCTGCCAGATTATTAGTGGGTATTCTCAAACCCCATTCTTATGTTAGTATGGTGTTTCCTCTGGTTGACAAGTGCATTATTGATTTTCAAATTTCTACATATTTTCTCGGCTCCATGAGTATTAAGTCATTAGAGAAGCAATCAAAATAGGCCTGTATTGTTTGATACTTCCTTTGTAGTTTCCTTTAATTGGATGTCACTTGAAATGAGTAAATGGTTTGTCTATATGGCATACTTTTTGACAATCATTTTTCCTTACATTGTTTGTGCTCTTGGACCCTGAAATGACCTAATAAATAATAAAAATAAACTTTTACTGTTTAATATGTTGAGTTTCATGGTTGTAGCCTGTAGGTGCACACTTAATTCCTCCCATTCCTGGATTTCCTGAAAACTTTATGGAATAATTAGAATGTTACCTTTTTCTCCAAGATGAAAGAAACAATACACTTCCGGCTCTACAAGTCCTAGGATTTCCTTGACTTGCTTCATCAGATAAACATCCTAGACTAAATATGTCAATCTGTGATGTCCCTATTTGTTTCAAGTTTATTTTTAGTATTCTTCCTAATGACATTATAGATATACTTGATAAAGAGAAACTTCCAAGGGAAAGTAAGCTTTATCCTCTAAAAGAGTGGCATTCTAGTAATCCAGAAATCTAAGTAACTACACTGAGAACAACCTCATGTTTATGTAATCAGAATGGTAGTTTGTTACTCCTTTAAAATGTCACAAGGAACTTACAATGGCAGCTCAATTGGTTTATTGAAACCATAGCCTTGAATTATATGTAAAAAGTTTTTGAAATTAACGATATCTATTTTTCGATTAAAAAAAGTGTGTTCACCAAACATTAAATAAATCACCATACCTGAGAGAACTCATCAACAAGAAGTTGAGGGATGCACCATGCTGTGGTGAATGCCTCGATAGAAAATATTGCAAATTGATCATGTAAACTAGTGAACCCATCATGAACATACGTTGGTAGAACACAAAGCATCAGTCCATAAACTGCACCTGCAAGTGTAGCCATTTCCTCTATCCCTATTGGCCATAACTCGTCCACAAAAACTAATAATGAGTTTTTCATAGTTGATTCTCTTGCATTAGATGCAGCATTGGGTGCTTCAATTATAGCTGCACTACCTTTCTTCTTTAGACCATGTGATGAGCTTTGCTTTAATGGTATATTCTGAAACAAGAAATCCAACAATGTTGAAGGACTGCCAAAATCTTGTACATATTGTACCATTCATTCCCTTACTGCTGATAGAGAAGGCACTGCTTGAAGATGAGTAAAGCTAAATGACCATGCTAATAGATATCGGACCTACAAATGTACAATATAATACACATGAGAGACATAAATGACAAACCTACTGCATATCAAAAGTGACATTTGAAACCCAACTTGAACAAATTTGTGTTGCAGTAAAATTTTTAGTTAAGGTACATCAGGCTTGCATTACCTGATTATTTGCAATTAAATGGATTTAAAAAAGATCCAATGGTGGTGTCTAAAGAACACAATGAAGCTCATTCCTAAAAAAATATGGTTCTTCTGAAGATGAATCAATGTGTTTAGTTTGATCAATCTCTAGATTGTGTGCAATGCATTCCTCTGATTGAGAGATAAGAACTTTTGTGATTCCAAAAGGATGAACTGAATCAGCTGAAAGAAAATTATAGGTAGATCATCCCAAGATAACATAGGATGAAATGAAAATAGAATAGCATACAAAGCATTTATTCCTCCTTTTCCTAGTCCCCACAGGTCAGTTGCATGCATTAATGTGTCCCTTTCTCGATATGGAGCACCAAGCACAACAGTAGCAACATTTTCCCAGAAGTGAACATCAGACTGTCGTGATAGTTCTATTATATCACCAACGACCTCTCCTGCAAAAGAGCTTGATGGAATTGATTCAGCTATAGCTGTAGCAAAAAATATCCGAAGAATTTCTTCAAAAGCATGGGATTTTTCTCTTTCCTAGTTGACATCCTTTAAGGAGTTCAATGAACTGGTCATTTCCGCTCTGTCTAGATTGTGAAGTCCAAACAGAAGACAGAAAATGAAAACAATTGTTTCTACCATATCCATTGGACAATACCTGAACCTATTAACTGCATTTTCTATTAAATCTATTGTAATATCAACTTCTGTTCTTGTAGAAACATTGATATTCTTCACAACATCATGAATTCCCTCTGCCAATTCCTCCATGTGGCCAAATACTGACTCTAGCCATTTGTGCAGCTGAGGAAGTACAAAAACCCATTCATTTTCCCCAAATTATTTCCAACAATGCCCAATATTAACTGCCATTAATTGAGCCAGACTCAGTTCTTTGGCTTGTTCCCATATTATATCTCTACTTGACAATGTAGCGAAGGAGGCCAGGAGCAGTTCTCTTTCTTGTGTACTTGTGTCATCAGCAGACGCCATTCTTAAGGTTTCCATCCCACCAACTAAACTCAATGGAAAACAAGACACTGCCACATGAACCCATTCTTATACATATGCAACATACAAGAGAAAAATATTATGTTGGCAATGTCTAATTTCTAGGAAAACAAGCAATAGCTTACCCTTAACATGATAAAATAACTCATAGAAAATATCCTCAATTTCATACATGTATCCAATCAAATTAACAATGATTTGTAAATAAAAGTTTCAATTCACCTACCTGCTCCATTTGACATAATATTAAGGGTGGTCCAGAAATATCTCCTGGTAACCACTCGCATGTGCCCTCTTTCATGTTTCCTGTATTCACTTCTGCCAAAGAAAAGTCTTGATTGATTTCCTTTGAGTTCCCAATTCTCTTCGGCACCATTAGAACAAGGATTTGGAAAATATGTGGTATAATCTTTGTAAAGCTATTGATAGTAGATGCATTTTGAAACTCCCTTTTCAGGAAATAATGTAGTAAGCAGGAATTATCTACCTTTGTCCAAACACTACTATCATTTAACAGCACTACAAGTAACATCACCAAAGCCCATAAGAATGGTTCCTCAATATTATCCACTTCATTATCAAAGATAATCCAGGAATTTAGAGGGTACGATTTACCCAAAGTGATACCTTTTAATGCCCCCACAAATAATATATTAATGATAGAGTTCACCATAATTTTTTGAGGATAACTTTGGTATCATTTTGTACATTCACATAAGAATGGCAAGAGATATTGCACTACATTGCCTCTTCGCCACTTCCATGTGCATAAGCCACTTCCATGTGCATAAAACCTCTATTTCACACCATATTCTACAAGAAGAAATTTCATTGCAAATTGTAATGCTCATGTTCTCCATTGTGATGTGTGAAGTCTTCATTAGTGAACCAAACAACAATTTATCTTTTCCAAGTGCCAAATTGATCCTGTCCACGAAAATTAGAAATATTGTATGCATATTTTTATGCAAGTAAGTCCACAAAGTGATCATCAGTACACACTCCATCCTCCGACTACATTTGAAAGGATTGACTGCTATTTTAAAGGAAACTTATGAACTTTGAGAAAAAGATACCTTACAGGAAATGCTAAAGTTGTAAGTACATTTCTTTTAGTATTTCATTGCCTAGCTATTACACATTTTCCAGACATTCTAGGACACAGTGATGTACGATAATTAGAGAAATGATGATGTGAGTACCTTCATTGCTCCTGAAAAGACATGACTACAATTTTCAATGTAGACATATATCTAGACAAATATTAGTCTAATAAGCCAATCTCTTCAACTCCAAAGATGGCCTGAAATTGTAAAAGGACGAAGCAAGGTTGCAAGAGCATTGTATTGGAGCAGAAGAGGAAAAGATAGTGGGAGTTCCTGGAGAACCATTTCCATAAAAACCAAAGGAGTGGGGCATCCCAAGGTTAGATAAACCAGTTGTGAATGTTTTTGGCCATTTGGAATTGCTGTTTCCCTTTCTCGAGATGGAGTTACAAGCACAACGTAGCAACATTTTCCCATAAGTGAACCTCAGGATGTCGTGATAGTGCTATTACAGCTCCAACGGCCTCTTATAACACCCCAGTTTTGACCCTGTTGCATTAGATGTACATGATGTATATATTGTAAATGATCATGGTGTGGAGCTAAAGCCCAAGGCCCCACCATTGATTGGTTATGCTATGCTTCAGGTTGAAATTGTCACCGATGGTATATCGGGGCATGCAGCATATACTCAGTTTGTCATCATGTAAATATGCATCTTTAATTAAATAACCCGACCAGCTACATTCGCGGCAACTAAATTGAGAAGGGGCATGATTTTAACAAGGATAAGGGTGGGGGGAAATGTCAAACCTTGAACCAATGGGGTAAAAATCCATGTGTCATCTTTCTTTGTTTTACCCAACCACAACCATTAAGAATTGCTTCCGTTAGTTGAGGCAGTTATTATTTTGGGAGTGGGGGTGGCAGGATTGTCAGTCCTTTCCCACCTGCACACTCCACCAGCAATGAACCTCACGTTGGGAAAAAGGAAGTGAACTCTCCAGGATTTCCACTCCTTGCACAGCAATGCTGAAATGCTCACACATTTCCCACTTGCGACTCTCCATTGTCTGTTCACCCATGTGCATAAGTGGAGCCATTCATCCTCATGCAGGGACCATTTATCTGTTCATTATTCTCACGTACAGGATTTTCCTGGTTTTTACCCATGCAGTTTTCCTCTATGGATTTGCGGACGGTGTGGTTGTATCCTTTCCTCACGGGATGATTTGTGGGTCCTGCATTGTTGTTTCTCTCACGTACAAGCTAGGATACTATAATTTCTTCCCCAGCAGATTCGATTGTGTAAAATGGGCTGTTGTTTCCCCATGTCTGTTGGTAGTGTATGCTGATACGTTTTTTTTTTTTGGGACTGTTGCTTTCCCATGTCATGAGTTGTGTTTGTTGTTATATTTGGGGACTATTGTAATTCACTTGGGAGTCGTTTTGGCCATGATAGGGAAAATAATAACTCATGAATTTTTTTCCCCTGTCAAGCTATAATAGCTGATTGATTGCATGTGTGCAATGGTTTGTCTTCGGACTGTGTTGGGAGCAGGGATGGGGGCTTGGTTTTCTTGATAAACCTGGTGGTTGGAAACCACACCGATGTTACAGAGAGAAATTCCTATGGCTTGGGGTACCACAATAGACAGATAGACTCCAGAAATCAATCTTTCCCAATATGCAATAGAAATAAAAACATCTAACACTAAAGGATCGAACCTCGTACCTTATTCCGGACGGTTGACATAGATCCCTGTTGAGCTTTCCAATCTTCATCTTGAATTGTTATAGCACGTCCTCAACAACAAGTAAACAATACAAGCATACTATATTTCATGGTGTTAGATCTATTCTAGCATATATAATCAATAATATATAAGCATTTGACATATTCCAATGGATACAATATTCATTCAAATACAAATTACTGGACAGGAAAAGATATTTCTATTAATATGAATCAGAGATTACAAGTGACAACCTCTGACGGAACGTCTGCGAACCGGAGAAACTGAATCCCCCACTTGGGCCTCCACCACCTCAATCCTCCATCACTTCGATAGCAAGCTTACTAGCAAAAGGCAAGCTTGAGAAGAACACAACAGTGCTCCAAGGGACAAAGGGATGCAGACTCAAGCATAAGTTCTGGAAACAATGGACTATAGTTTCGATACTCTCAATTCTCTCTTATGCTTTCAATGTCTCAATGGGTTCCTTATATAGCTTTTCAAATGGGTACTGAAAGGTCGAATCCTTGCGATCTCAAGGCATATGGAATCGGATCCAAGTCACGGAACGCTCCAAAGGATTTTGGATTATGCACACATCTCGATGTACACGACTATAGAGGGAATATCCGCGTATGTACACGGTTATCGGGGAAAAAGCCGTGTATATCATTTTTCTAATGTTTTTAGGGATGGTCAATGATACATCAAAAGACAAAAAGTGGTCCATAGGGGCTAATGAGTCTGGAGCGGGACATGGGAAGGCCGTACAATGTGTGATTCACCTAGTGTGGTGAAATCTGCTATAACAACCGACAGGGCTAGAGGGCTGGCTTTCTTCTCCACAACCCCTGAACAACACTAGAAGGGAATGCAGGGCCTACGGGACTGTGTAGCAGAGAAGGGACTGATTCCTTGTGTTGGGTGTGTGTGGGTGTCTTAGAAGCCAGGATAGTTCTAGTGTAGGTGTTCTTAGCTCTGTAATGGGCTCACCAGCTTAGCATCTGGCCTTTCCCAACTCCTTGATGGCCTGATAAACCCAATTGTGTTGGCTTGGCTTTGTTTTGTGAATCCTTGGCTATGTGTAAGCATGCTTGTTCTCTTATTCCTTGGAGAATCATGCCCAGCTCAGGGGTGGAAGTGTTGCTGAGAGATTAAGTAGCACACTGGCCTATGGTTGGGTGGAACGTTGCAGCAACGTAGCTGGTTGTGGAATGAGTTATTCATAAGATAAGTGATCTTGCCTATTTTACTTCTGCAATCCTATTTAATATTAATGATTATGATGGACATGCTGAATGAATGCTTGTATGAATGTATGTGGATTCCACTATGTATGATAAATAAATGCATCTATGTATGTTATACTTCAATGCATTATGTTTCATAATTTTTATGGTTTGACATGCTCATGGGGCTGGTTGCCCGAATGGTTAATGCCATGGTCACGTCCTCTTCGGCGGTCGAAGGGACGAGGATGTGACAGTGTGGTATCAGAGCTCATGTTGCAGCATGGGCCTGAATGGACCACGAAGATGTAGGGATAGACGTAGGATTTATTTCTGCCCAGCAGAGATCAGAATTTGATCATCAGAACACTCAGTGGAAGGGACTTCCGATCTAGCAGAGAGCTAGACGGAAGCATACCCGACGGAGAACAGTTGGAAGGAAAATCGCGGAAGTTTTCTAATTGTTTGATGTCGGGAAAATAGTTGAACGAGCGTCGCCATTGCGGATGGATAAAAAAATATGTGCCCAATGGGTAACGCCTCCGACATCCGGCACCGTAAAGAAATTTTAAAATTTTTCTAAGGAACAAAAACATCAGCCATCGGAGGAAGATAGTGTTTTGGGTGCCGCCATTTCAGAAGCCAATAGCACTATCCTGCTGATGAGAAAATACTACCGATACCGATCAGGTTATGCTTTAGCATATTGGGTTACTGATTAGAAGAAGATTGAAGATGATGGGTCGCCATTGCGGCTGTTGATGAAACTATTTTGCTGACGAAAATAAGTGAATGGAGCCAATCAAGCGGCGAAAAGGAAGACTAAGAGAGAAAATTTCAAAAATTTCTCTAAGTCTAGGAATCATCAGCCATCGACGATGGTTAGTGGATAGAGCTTGCAAAAGTCGATGAGTTATGGTCAGCAGATCCTGCAGTAGGATCACTAACCACCGTAGCGGCTGTTTAGTGCACTATCCTCCCGATGAACAATGCACCCAACTGCTGATGAACAGTAGAGGAATTTAGTTTTTTGGACTACCGAAACGTCAGATAGATAGTCAGGATGAGACCTGATCCTGTACAAGGAAATTTTGAGTTTTTATGTGGGAATTTCTTAGCAGATTTCGACTGTTTTTCAGTGGGATTTTCAGCATTTTTATAGTGAATTCTTAGGGCTGAAAAAGGAGAAAGTGGCAATAATCTTATGCACCAAATTGCGCGAAAACAAATGATTTACAAAAAAAAATGAGGGAACTGCCCTCGACCCGCCCTGTAATGGTGTAGAGAGGCCACAATGAGGCAAGCCCCCTTGACCCTCGTCATCCCCCTGAGATAGATGTTCTTGAGAAAGAAAATTCTATGTTTGGAAAAATTTGTTATTTTATAATTATTCTAGGAGAAGATAAGTGATTCTGATTTATATCAATGTTATGCATCTAACAGTGTGTTGCTAACACATTTGCAGAATCATAGTCACCTTCAAGAGCAGTATTCTAGGTAGTGCAGCTTGGTAAGTGAGTGGTGGTTTAGTTATGAGGACCCATGATGGATATGATGCTCGGGATTCTTATGAGCCTGCACGAGATGCCATGGGAGAAAATGTCCATAATGGAAATGATGACATAGAGTCTAATGGAAGGAGATTCCAAGAGACACCGTCAGATGTTGTAGCCACCATGAGAAGCTTGATCAAAGCCTAGGAAGAACAACATTAGTTGAATGCTGCTATGTTGCAGAGTTTGACAGACTTGCATAGAAATATAGACTCTGGACAAGTTACAGCAAGACGAGAAGGCAGTAAGAGTAGTACTAGGAGAAGGAGAAGGACATCTAGTGGATCATCTGATTCTGAAGAATCCAGTGGGGATTCAAGTCCTTCCTCTCATAGAAGAAAAAGAAAGAGACACCATAGGGATCACTCTCGGGATGAATTTAAGAAGGCTAATCCTCCTACATTTGATGGTGAGGTAAATACTGGACAAGAGGATGAAGCTTGGCTTATTGGGATAAAGAAGTACTTTCAAGTGCATGATTATTCAGGAAACATGAAGGCAAGAGTTGCCATATTCAATTTGAATGGAAGGGAATCCATTTGGTGGGAACACTTCAAGCAAGTAAAGAGGATCAGTGAAAGGATACTTAAGTGGAAACAATTCAAGAAGTATTTCAAGCAGAAATACCTCTCTGACACGTATTATGATGACAAGATTAAGGAGTTCCATGAGTTGAGATTGGGATAGCAGACCATGGAGGAATATCCAAATAATTTTTTGGATTTATTGAGGTATGTATGGTACATCAGAGATGAAAAAGTAAAGTTCCAACGTTTTCTTAGTGGATTACCTCAGTCTTACAAAGATAGAATTGAGTTTTATGAACCTAGGACTCTTGAAGAAGCAATAAGGAAGGATAAGTATTGCTATGAGAAAAGCAAAGGTAAACCTGATTACCATAAGGCATGGAAGGACAAGAAGAATGAGAAATTTGACCAAAGAAAGAAAGGTTTCAAACCTTCTAACTTCAGGAATCAGCAGAAGCAGCCATCCCAAGCTGCAAGTAAGCCAGTTGGAGTGACAAGAGAAAAGCCTAAATATCCACAACAGAATAGAGGGCCACTTCAATGTTGGAAATGTGGAGGACCCCACATGCACAGGAATTGTCCACTCGAGAATGAGAGTGCAAGGCCAGCTTATAACATTCAAGAAGCAGAAACAGTGGGTCAAGTAGCAAGGGCAGTCGCTAGGATCTATGCAGCATTGGAGGACCACCAAGCAGATCACCAGACAACTGTGGTTGAAGTAGCAGGTAAGATTGTTGAGCAATCTGTTTCTATTTTGATTGACCCTCGTTCTACTCACAGTTACATTACTCCTAGAGTAGTGGAGATTTGTGCTTTTAAGAAAGTAAAGCATAGGAAGTATTGGTTAGTTCAGCTAGCCACTGGAACTAAGAGAAAGGTCAGTGAGATGGTAGAGAAATGTCCATTGGTCATGAATGGATTGGTCACATGTGTAGATTTGAATGTTCTACCGCTTGGTTCCTATGACGTTCTCATTGGAATGGATTGTTGGAACCTCACAGAGTGAAGCTTGATTGCTACAATAAGACTTTCGAATGCATGAATGAATAAGGGAACCTAGTAGTTTTAAAAGGCATTCCAAAGGTGATTTAAATATGGCAGGTTTCAACAATGCAGTTAAAGAAGTTCTATAGGAAGGGTTTCCAGTTGTATGTAGCTCATATTTTGGAGACATCAAGAGATGAAACTCCTAGGTTGGAGGACTATCAGGTGTTACAGGAATTCAGGGATGTGTTTCCTGATGAGATTCCAGGGCTTCCTCCAAATCGAGACATTGATTTCACAATTGAACTTGTGCTAGGAGTAGCACCAGTGTCCAAGGCACCCTACAAAATGAGTACACCAGAGATGCTAGAGTTGAAGATGCAACTGCAAGAATGTGTCTCCTTGGGGAGCACCGGTTCTGTTTGTAAAGAAGAAAGATGGTACACTCACATCATGTATTGATTACAGACAGTTGAACAAGGTTACTATGAAGAATAAATACCCTTTGCCTAGGATTGATGACCTCTTTTATCAAATGAGAGGAGAAAAGGTATTTTCCAAGATCGACTTGAGGTCTGGTTACCATTAGGTGAGAATCAAGGATGAAAACATTCATAAGACAATGTTCACAACAAGGTATGGGCATTATGAGTTTGTAGTGGTACCATTTAGTCTCACAAATGCACCAACTACATTTATTTGCCTTATGAATAGTGTCTTCAGCGGGTATTTGGACAAGTTTTTTCTTGTTTTCCTTGATGACGTTCTTGTTTATTCTAAGAATGAGGAAGAACATGAAGAGCATTTGAGATTGACATTGCAATTTCTCAGGGAGCATTAGTTGTATGCAAAACTGAGCAAGTGTGACTTCTATATTGATAGAATTTAGTATTTGGGTCACATTATCTCAAAGGAGGGTATATCTGTGGACCCTGAAAAGATTGAAGCTGTTGGGAAATATGGAAAACCCTGGTTTTATACCTTTTACTTCGCACCAACAAAAGACCCACAGTGTTGGCCCTTTCGGCAACAACCTGCGAACAGGTTGCAGTCTCACCCGAAACAGCTATGGGGTTCCCCAGAATTAGGTTTCTGCAAGCAGAAGAGGGATATTACTGTACCTTTAACCTTTAATAACTTGCAATCAACTAACACAGTGCTTCGGCATTCACATATATATCTTCGCAGTTAGATAAACAAACAGTGACTTGCTTAACCCTTACGGGGAATTCACAGCGAAGCTAGTATTTTAGCAGCGATCTTACTTATCAGACATATATATTTATCAGTGCATAAAAGAACAAAAAATAAATAACACAAGGAAAAACAACACCAGATATAACGTGGTTCACCCCCAGTGTAGGGGCTACGTCCACAGAACTGTGTTTTATTCAACTTCTTTACAAAATCACAGTTCTGATTTGCGCTCTCAGCTACAGCTCCCTTCAATTCCTTAAGGCCATGCACACAGCTGTAGAGGTCATCCACGCACACAACTGGGACTTAACCTTCTCTTACCAAAATAGCCTTAGCTTCGCATTAATTCCTTTTAATTCAAAAGCCTAACCTTACTTCTTTACACAAGTGTCTATTTATACAGCGCACTAATACAAAACCATGGACTTAAACCATGGGCACCCCGAACCCTAAACCCTGGACTTAAACCATGGGCTTATTAAAAAATTAGGACTTTGACTCAACCCTGACACCCCTAAGACTATTTTGAGTCGTAAATCTGCTTACAAACTTTTACGAAAACCGCGGAGTTACCAAACTCAAGGGTTGTTTAGGTCGGAGCCCCAACAGACCCCTAAGACTCACTAGTGGCCTATCCTGGAACACTCTCCTGCTCTTCTGGTAGACGAACTTTGTCACCGAAAATAGCAAACTACTTGTTGAGACCACGTATGATATTATTGGCTGCCTGCTCCTTGTCGACCAGCTCCTGCAATACTGTGGCTGATGCTTCGCTGGCCTTTTCCTATGTAAATGCATCGTATTCCTTCAAAACTTTGAGTTGGGTGTGCACAGTAGTACTCAACTCCAAGGCTTCACTGATAAGTGGCTGCATAGAATTTTCCACCACTGTTTCTTTTGCTCTACACGACTCAATTTCCTGCTAGAGTTCATTGCTTTGCTTTACCTTGAACATTTTCTCCATAGGTGGCAAAGTCTTAATTTCTTCTTTTACTGTACCCAACTCTATCTGTCACTGCTTGATGGTCTCTTGCATCTTTCTGACTTATGGATGTTCCTACAGGGTGGTCTAGGCCTCGACACTGTCTTCTAGCAGCTTTTCTACGCTTCCCACAATATCCGAGATTTTTGCTGCGGAGGCGTGAAAGTCTGCTTGGCGTTTCTCCCTGACTTCTGGTGGACTCTCTGGGGTAAGGCAAAGCTAAATCTCCGCAATTTGGGCCTCATGATCGGTTTTAAGCTTCTCTATTTCACTGTGGGACTATTGTGCGTAGTCTTTCAGCCTGGCTAGCCTTTGTTTCAGCTCTTCCACTAGTTGTATGTCGAAGTCAGGAAGAATTCGACATGCCTCGTCCAAAGCTCAGACTAGTGTAATCCGCTTACATTCTGCATCCCTCTTTCTCTGCTTCACTGATTCCAGCTGTGTTGCAAGGCCCTGCTGCATAATTATGGCATTTTCAATCTGTCTTTGGGAATAGTGGTCTTGTGCCTATATTTCTTTCATAATTGCTACCTGACAGAGGTGTAGCTCTGTCATAGACATCTTAGTGGAATATATTCCAACGTTCATGCTCATCTCTGCATGAGACGTTGCATCAGTTAATATGAGGGCTACACTTGACACATGACCTTTGTTATCTCTAGCTGGCCATTTCCCTAGGTCTGGCTGCACGCTTACTCGGGCCCTGCTTATGGCAGTGCCAATCACTAATTGTTTTGTTGTGTCCTTTAGCTCCAAAATCCTGTTTGCTATGCCAGTAAATGCAGTGAGATGTAGATCTGCAAACTCTGACCACTTGCTAGTTAATTCTTTTGTAGACTTCGTCAGAGCCTGATCAATCTCGTCGAGCGTCACAGCAGGTTCTTCGTTGATGCCTTTGTCTTTTGATGATTTTGCTTTCTTTCTAGACTGAGGTTTGTTCATTTCCTGTACTTCTCGTGACTTTCGCTTCTTTGACTGATTATGGTCAGAGGTAGTGTGAATCGAGTCCTCTTCTTCGTCTTCATTTCCACCATCTCCACCCTGGTTTCTCTCAGTCTGCTGTGAATCAGATTGGTCTTCACTGTCTGTTGGTGGGTCTTGCTATTGCATGTGACTAGGGCCTACGCCCACATTGGTAACTGGGGAAACTGGAATGTGAGGTTTTTTTCCCACATCTTTCAACCATTCAGTCGGCTAGTGCTGAATTACTGCCCGGACGTCTTCCTCGCGTACTAAATACAGTAACTTGAACCATTGAAGATTTTGATCTGTGCGGTCCTGGATGAAGGTATGATGCATGTCGGCACTAAAGTTGGCTGCGCCATCATATTGAGAGAATAACTCATTACTGAGCCGTGGGGTTCTTATGATCTCATACGAGATACTCATCATATAAAAGGAAAATACACAGTTTTTCATCTGCTGTAGGGTTTTATCCTGGGAAACCGACAAAGAGGCATACCTAACTGCACCAGGCATGTCCAGAGAGATAACAGTAAACTACACCTCAGTAGGTTCTTTCCATCTGACTAGTGCGATAAGGACTATCAACCATGAGTAGTGAAAGGGACTACCTTTCTCCTGCGTGTCGGAGACGTCTTCTAGGAATTCCTTCACAAGGTATGCTTCCCAATTGTAGCCGTATCCTTCGGCACAATTCATAGCAATTCTAATGATCGGGGCAAGCACTTCAGTTGGTCTACACTTCCACATTATCTTTCATGCTAGGAGCTCAGCTGCGAAGTGAATGTTATGTTCTTGAATCACAGAAGTGTGATACTCGTGTTTCCCCTTCATCATGCCAAATCATTCCTTCATAGTTTGTGCGAGCTTCGTATCCTTGTGCTTTGAAGGAAATTCGGTCCCCAGATCAGGCCCTGCTATTGGTAAGCCAGCGATCCTATGAATGAGCTCACCATTGATAGGAATTTTCTTGTCTCCTATCCATAGGTAGATGTCATGGACTAATGCCAGCAGCTGTTTGACCACCATGGTCACCTATGTGCTGTGTCCAAAATGGGGGACATCGAGCATCTTCAGCAGACCAGCTTGATCCAAGCCGACAGCCCACTGTCTTACTTCTAATAAGGTCACCCCAGTTTCGTCATACTTAACGAAGTGCAAATATGTTTTGGTGTGAACTGGGGAAAATTTCCATGATCATTCGTATCGTGGTCGGCATACTTAATCTGTTCTATTTTTCCTATCATGGTCCTGACCAGCTACACACCTGGTGGCAGCAAAGGAGTGCGTAATATGAAATTCTTTATTCTTCGAGGTGCCTGAACTCATGGTCGAACTGGTGGAAGATACAGTGGATGCTTTGAGGTAATGTTCTCATATTCTGTAGGCGAGACCTCTACTGAACCAGACAGAGTCATGCCGGGATCCTTTGATGTTTGCCTTGATTTCTCATGTCTGTCTTCATTCCGCTTAGAATGAACTTCAGGCTTAAACTTTTTCCTGGCAGAGCGTGTCTGCATTGGCGGAGTCGAGGCTGGTGTAGTATCTTCACGGGGTGCAGACACAGGTCGATGGCTAAAAAGATCCTGCAGACCCCCCTGTTCAAATTCTCTCACTAAATCCTAAAGCTCTCGATCAGCTGTCATGGGCTCAATTGTAAAACACAAGAAACTGTAAAATGCGAGCATCACTGGTCTGGGTGTCTTCTTATAGAATCCATCCATTAAATCTGGCATAAATGGGCATTGATGATATCGAATCGGGCAGAGGTCCTGTCCAAATGGCGATATATTTTCCAATATCGCATTAATATATGAAGTTAATATAGAGGACGTACCGGCGCTGCCAAACTGGATTTCTTCTAACGGTCATCTATGAAGTTTCGACATATATTTCCTTCTTCGGCACAAGCAGTAGCAGTGACTGCGCTCTAATAAGGACATGCGACACCTCTAAACACCATCTGTGACCTGGAGTCGAGATTCTACCCCTGAGAAAATGTCATTCACAACTTCAATGCTTCCTTTTATTGCAAAGAACTTCATTAGACCTAAGTCCTGATACTCATGGAGAAGTTGGGTTGGTTTCCTTGCCATCGCTTCTTCCCAATAATCTCCAACTCCAATGTTGATGGTTCGTGTCTTTAGGGACTGAGTCACTTCAGGGGTTATGACTACGGATGCATGTATGTCATAGTGTCCTTATGATGCAGGAATATCAATATTGCGCGGATCAGCATCCTCGTCAATTGCGAGGTTATAATAATTTACTGCATAAGCTTCTTGTGCTTTGCTATCCGGTTGGTATTCTACTGGTTATGGATGATCAAATACCTTAACATGGATAACCCTAATAGCTGCATCTAAAGCTAGACAAACTAAATTAGTAGAAAAGGTAAGCACAAAGCTATCAGCAAGACAAACCCAACTTACAATATCCTGGCAAAGCTCAGCCTCCGCGTACCAGTTCTTTGCTATTGGTGCCAGAGTATGCACAAACCTATGTACCCATTCTTCCTAAGGTACATGCTTCCATGCCATGTAGCACTGTGCCAATTGTTCCTGAGGGATAAACTTTCCCTCAAGTCTGTTGCGCACCTCCTGAGGTTGATCCAAAAATCTCAGCTGAAGGGATTTCTGACAAGCTTCCCAAGTAGGAATGTATTGCTTATGGCTATTCCACCATCTAGCTACTATTGCTCTGAATGCTGAATCCAAAGTCTCCATTTTCTGTAACTCTAGTATCTGTCCTGAGACTTGTTCAATAAATTGTTCTGGGTCTGATGAGCCATCACATATAGGTAGGACTCTTACCTGTGCACCAAGACATCTGAGAGATTTGGTAATTCGGGCACATCTATGTCCATGTAGCTCATAAAGTCCGTTCTTCCAGTTTTCTAACCCATCATCGGAGTCTGTCATGCAGGAGCTGTCACATTGCCAATCCATGATACCTTAGGCAGTAGGATCCACATAATCTTCTTCCTTAGCTGTGATATTATAAATATGGTCCAGGACATCCTGATCTTCATCTCTGAGTGGTAATGTGTACCTTTCTCCTTGAGAGGGGTCTGGGGGTATTATGACTCTCAAATATTTCCCTTCGAAGGTCATTTGTCTCTTCTTAAGGTTAATGACTGCACCATTTTCTGTTGCCCATTCGATTCCTAACAGGGCTGGATAGGGATTTTTGTCATCAATGATCTCAATAACTTCGAAGTTCGCTAAAGTATTGACCCCATAAATATCTACTGGGACACTAGGGAATCTCCCTAGGGGCACAATCCTCTGCTGATTGGCTAACCTCAACTGTATAGGGGACCAAACATGGGTAGGTTTTCCCATTTGTTCCCAGGTTTTCCTGGTTAGGACATTGACTTCTAATCCTAGGTCCAGAATGACATCAGTCATATCATACTCTCCTATCTTAACATTCAATCGCATTTCCCTACCAGTTCTTCTGACTCTATTAATAGTTTTTTCCCTACCAACACTTCTCTGAGGTTCATAGGAAGAAATAACTTTCTACAACTCCACTAAAGCATTCTGATTCATTAAGAGTTTCATACAGCTCTATAAAAAGGAGGACAGTGTACTTACTTTATCCGTTGAAGCTTCTTGCGGCTGCCACTAGTACAAAAGCGCGGATTTTTCCATGGAGGTTTTCCACGTTTCTTACTTTTTGGTGTAACATCCGATGTAACAGGAACGTGGCGTCACTGTATCCATGCCTAGCCGTTGCTGTATCCACACCTGGACTCTTAGACATCTCTGTATCCATGCCTAAACTCTTGGACATCATTGTATCCATGCCTTACCATCTCTATAGCGACGACACCGTCTTTTGTTGACATTCCACTATGAGTCATATTGCTCAGTCTTCCTTAAGAAGTTTGGCCATTAACAACCTTTACCATTATTAACAATTATGTAGGCACTTTCATGTCCATGGCTTCAAAAACTTATCATTATACTTCCATTTCATATGCAAGGTTTGAATTTATGCATATTTGAGCATAGTCTTCTTGACCACATTGTGTTTGCATGTGACCATTAAAGTTGGACTACAAATTTGTTGCTTTTTAATGAATACATTTCTTTGAGCATGGTCATATGTGGTGGTAAACAATCATCTTCAACACCAAAAGGAAAGCTTAGAATCCCTCTTGGACCTACAACTAAAACACCATTGGGTAAATCCAACAAAGGCTTCTTATGATCTTGAGCCTACACCTTCAAAAATTGTAACTCCATTAGTGCTAGAGGGTAGTGGATGAGTCATTATTATTTCCACATCTCAAGAACCATCTCCCCTCCCATTGATTTCCATGCACAAAAGTCTAATTGAATTGAGAAAGAGGAGACATGAATCTGAATATCGAGGTCACCAAGAAAGAGAATGAGATTTATTGTCCTCAATGGATGTAGGGTAGAAATTGATGACGATAAAAATTGAAACAATGCTACAACTAGACAAAAGTTAAAAAAATACAAAGAAAAATAAATAAATGAATTAGTATAATCTATATATTCAAATGCATGGTCATATTGCAATTCATACAAAGATTGTACTTGTGTATACAAGGTTCTCCCATAAATTATATAGTTCTTATTTCCCAACATAAACATTATCCATAACTTTATCAATGGAAAGGATAACCCTAATAAAACACACTTTTAGTCACTTTCAAGTTTTCATGTCTGAAAACTATAGTTGAAGGATGAACCAACCACCAAACTTGCATCACATTATGGTGCCAATCTCTACTTCATTTCCAGTAGTCTTGTTGGGGAAGGGAGAAATTCTATATTTTGTAATTTCGATCGACTTTTCCTGCTGCGAATCGAGGTCGGCGTGTAGTTTTTGTTACAGTTTGTGAAAAGCTAGTTTTTAAGATCCCAGATCGAGTATCTTCAAGGGTATTTTATTCAGGGTTGGGGGCGAATCCGAAATCGACCCAGGGCCAAATGGGTTTTTCGATGGTGGGCAGATCCATACAGATGAGTATAGCTAGCATCCTGTTTATTGTTATTTTGTCATTCTCTAATGTCTGTAATGGGTTTTATTTACCTGGAAGCTATTTGCACACATACCCTAATGGTGGAGAATTGACTGTGAAGGTGAACTCTCTGACATCAATAGAGACTGAGCTGCCCTTTAGCTATTACAGTCTACCCTATTGTCAACCTTCCAAAGGGCCCAATAAAAGTGCAGAGAATTTGGGTGAGCTTCTCATGGGTGACCAGATCGAGTCCTCCCATTATATATTTCATATGAATATGAACGAGTTTGTTTATCTTTGCACTACTAAGCCCTTAAATGAATAGCAAGTAAAGGTCTTCAAGAAAAGGATTGATGATCTTTACCAAGTCAATCTGATTCTTGACAATCTCCTGGTCATGAGATACACTCAAAAGAATGACACTGTGATCAAATGGAGGGGTTCCCCGTGGGTGGTTATGACCAAGATAAGAACTGCTACATAATAAATCACCAAAAATTTAAGGTGTTGGTCCATGAGTATGAGGATTCCAGGCTCAATTCTTCCCTGGGATGGTGTTTTTAATCCTTAGCATATTGAACTTTATTTTGTGGGGTAGTCAGAGCACATAAGCTATCCCTATTTCCCTTTTCTTCATCCTTTTGTCCCTCTGGTTCTACATCTATGTTCCTCTTACACTTCTAGGTGGATTTATTGGGACCAGAGCTGAAGCCATACAATATCCAGTAAGAACTAACCAGATCCCTAGGGAAATCCCATCCAGAAAATATTTGCCATGGCTCCTTGTCCTGGGAGCAGGTACCTTGCCTTTCGGGACCCTCTTCATTGATCTCTTCTTCAATATGTCTAGCATCTGGCTAGGAAGGTTCTACTATGTTTTTGGGTTCCTATTTGTTGTGCTTGTCCTACTTGTTATTGTGTGTGCTGAGGTCTCCGTGGTTCTCATGTACATGCACCTCTGTGCGGAGGATTGGCAGTGGTGGTGGAAGTCATTCTTTGCATCTGGCTCAGTTGCTCTCTATGTTTTCCTATATGCAATCAAATATCTGGTTTTTGATCTTTGTAGCTTGAGTGGCCTAGTTTCTATAGTGCTTTCTCTTGGGTACTCCTTGATAATGGTGCTTGCAATAATGCTTTCCACTCGTACCATTGGCTTCTTGACATCATTCTACTTTTTTCACTACCTCTTCTGTCAAGGTTGATTGAGCCCAATCTTGCTGTAGTGCTTGGAGAGAGTTGCGTGGAAGGAGATCTTGTGTGGGACATTGCAGGTTTTCTCCTATTTGAATTAATCTGATGAAATTATCAATTATAAAAAGAGAATTGCAAGAGAGGATACTGTGCTTGAAACCTCAAGCAGGCCTTTCCTTGAAAGCTTTGTATTGGGATTCAATTTATTTTCTCATTTCTTGAGTTTTTTAGACATATATAGGTATGTTTTGAATATATCCATACATGTTACATTGAAGGTAGCACTGTTCTATCCTCTTTTGTATCCAGTGGTTGGATAATATTTCTTCAGTATCATATAACTGACAGCTAGGTTTAGGTGTTTGTATGTAGAGGTATTTTCGGGATATTCCCTCACATGAAAAAGATCGATCAGGAATTTTCATTTTTAAATTGATGATATCGGATGATTAGAGAAATAGATGCATAGCACAGTACTCTGTTTTTATGTCTTTAGTCTCCATCGAGGAGGAATCAATTAGTGTAGAAGAAGACAATACTCTATTGCTCAGTCAAATGTTGAGGCTAAATGTTCTTGTCCCACGTCAATAATGAAAGGAGAGTAGCTCCAGAAATAGCTCCATATATGGATTTCTTTTATAATCTTCATTCATCGTTTTGTACATATTCCATTAATTGTAATAAAAAAAATTAAACATTGTTAGTATGGATTATTTTTTATCCTTGCTTATAATAGATTAATAAAACCAGACCAACAATTTCATAGCTTCCAAACCCACAACATTTCTAGGGGAATCTCTTCCTTTAAAGTTATATTATTTGTTATAGACTGTACAATTTCCTACCTTCTAAGATAGCCTACAACTTAAGTAAAATGCCATGATAGGAAGGCAGCAAATGGGTTTGGTAAAGCATCAACCATCTCTTTCAAAGTCAATAGTTATTAACAGCATTCTTTATCTAGAATTTATTGAATTCAGAAGGGTGGTGTCCTCTTACTCTTAAATGCACTATCGAAACCTGAAGCGAGAAAAGTGATATAGATTGATCTATAAACTCAGACAAATATAATCGTACCTTTCTCAAATTTGGGGACGAAAAGTTATCTAGAAAAAATTTAATATTAATCGTTGATTGAATTGTAAGCATTAGTAATGTAACCTACTCCTATAAATCAAAGAAACTAGTCAGCCAAGAACAAGACAACAGGAGAGTTATACATACTAGACTTTCAAGAGGATCACGCTCTCGAGAAACAATTCGCTGCAAGTGAAAAATTGCAAGGGATGTAGCCGCAATTGGATTTGCAGTGATGTGTGGCATAGCTGCATGTCCACCTTTTCCTTCTATAACAGCTTCAAAAATGGCTGACGCAGCCATAATTAGCCCTGGGGTTGATTCTATAGTCCCAGTTGATGGACTAGGCATAAGATGCATTGCAAAGATGGCTTCCGCATCTCCAAGTGCACCTTCACGAATCATGTGAGCAGCACCTGCACCTGCACCTGCACCTGCAGTCACCTGATTTTTATCTTGAGGCTCAGGTACATGCTTAGAATTTAGCACAGGGTTGCAAGTTCCTTGTGACAACTTGGTAACTTGCTAATACTGATGTCCTATAAATCCAGGTCTATGTGGGGGCAGCCATCTCCTAGTATGATGCCTCATTCCTTCCTGACTGAAACATTATTTTTCTCATAGCAATTGAAAATCTATGTGATGTTGGGTGATGATTCAAACCCTTACTCTACAGCAGGCCCTAAAGGGAAGCCACAATTTATAGATACTTTAATTACTATATGTCACTCTCATTGGGTCTCAAAGGCTCAAAATCTGGTCTGTTTGCTTGTTACTAGCTATCCAGGAACTATACCTTAGCCTTCCACGCCTTTTTATGAGGCTATGATTAATTCCTTTTATCTGCTAACCCTGATATGGGGCCACTGCTTGATGCAGGACAGTCATGGCTGAGCCCAAAAATAAAGGAACTTCACACACACATTGAGCAGGGATACAAAGTGCAGATTCAAATAAAAATGATATTCTCTTGATAACCAACCCCTTTCCTTCACACTATGCTCTTTGTATAATGTTTGAAGCTGAGAGAGTATATCTAGAATGATATTTGCCAGCTGTGATAGCTCCCCTGTATGGCCAAAATGAACATTATGGCAGAGAAACCATATGAAATGAAATGACACAAAACAACAACCAAACATATTTAAATTATATATAAGAAATTAAAGCATCAGATTAAGTAGGTCTAATATATGAATTACAGTATGGCCATAATAAAAGGCTTATAGTCTAGGTAAAATTTAAATTTTATTTAAGAAAACAAATTGTAAATATAATTTGTTGAAAGTTGAATGTTTGAAAATACCTATAGCTGATTGAGCAGTATATCCTAGCATCCTTTTTTCCAGCCATGAATCCAAAGAAGATGAATCCATCAATAAGAACTTTTCTTGCAAGGTGTGTTTCAAGTTAATATAACTTGGATCACCTGTTAAAAGATTAACAAACAGCTGTAGCACCTTCATATGCACTGACTCATTATGGAATCCATCCAAAGCATCAATTAAAGGCAAAAAGTTACCATTTCCTCCAAGAAATTCCCGGAACTTGTTGGATTGGTTCAACATCAATGAGTCCTCAGTGTTACCCAAATAAAACTTAAGAAAAATGACTTTACTAGGATCCGTTCTTAGGCATTCCACCATATCAGTTGCACTTGTAAGTAGATTCTCTTTAATAGATAAGTTAACCTCCTTGCTTGAGTTCATTTCTTTTACCATGCTTTCCATGTTCTTCAGGAAAAATATATCACTATACATACATCTCTCTTCTATAGAGGGAATTAAATTATTGAACAGGATTCTACATTTATCATGTATACCCTCAAATAGCCTGTCAAACTTTATGGTCATTATGAACTCAAGAAAACTATTGAAAACTTCTGCATCAACCTCAATTCCCCCTAATGCATCTCTTGCTCTGAAAAATTGCTCAATTGTATACAAAAATCCCTCAACAGAGAGGGTAGAAGAGACCACAGTTGCGCTCCCTGGATGAACATGTGATGGGAAACCATGCAACGAGGAGATCAGAAAAATTTTTGTTCAGGTTCCCTGTGTTTTATTTGCTCACAATTCCTCTAAACTTTGTCAGAGTTCCAAGTACATACTATATAAGCTTAAAGCTAGCTCCTAGCTTCCCCAACAACTCTTCCTGCTTTGACTTGTCATAACCTGCTTGAAGCAGCAAATTTAGTGAAAACAGTGCATCATCTTCGCATTCTTTTCCATCAAGAACAAAAAGCATAGCTTTTCACAGTGCCCCGACATGCATGCTCAAAAGGGATGTCAATATTTTCAACAAAATGCTTGATTTCCCATCCTTCAATACAAAAAAAACTAACTGCTCACAAAGTGTGAGTAATGAAGTATCTTTAGATGTCTACTCTATCCAAAATGTGTCCTCTCTTGAAACTGGGATCTTTCTCAGAGACACTTTCCACATACCTGCTTGAAGCAATGATAAAATTAAAGACAACCATGCACTATGCCTTAAGAATAACCAACCCCTTTCCTTCACACTATTCTCTTTGTATAATGTTTGAAGCTGAGAGAGTATATCTAGAATGATATTTGCCAGCTGTGATAGCTCCCCTATATTGCCAAAATGAAAATTATGGCGTAGAATTCTGCTAAAACTTATGAAGTATTCAATTTCAAGCAACTTGTCTCTGCCCAATTTAGGACTCCATGGAAAAGCACCAGCTTCCTTAACATCAATATCTGATAGAGTGATCCATCCAAGTACAAAAAAATATCTTTCAAGTATAAGCTCATGCACTTGGGAAGCTTCCCTATTCTGCCACACTTTCAAAATGCGACAAACAACAGAATAGAGATCAGACCAATTTAAACCCAGATCTTGAAGAACTTTGTGTTCTACAATACCCTTGTTACCCCACTAACATCAATCAGTTTTTGAAAGGGATCAGCCATTCCATGCTCTTCTGTGACTCCCTCATTGACATTTATAACACTTTGTACCACATGATATGCCCATGATTCTAAATAGCCCGTTCCTCTGGGAAGCTGAAAAGTTCCTCCTTATGTAATCTGTATTAACTTATTTCTTATATTGAAAATCAACCAGGATGGGAAGGCAATGTTATGAATGCAATTATCTATTATATTGATGATAATAATAATAAACAACAATTAATGAAGTCACACATACCCTAACTAAGGGACATGTCCATTTAACCAATGTGACCAGTCAATTTGTATATATACTATCATGGGGTCATTTTATATTCATTCATTCTATCATCTATTTTATTTATTATTTATTATTCTATATGGATTTGTGTCTATTGTCCTTGTTATGCTGGTATTTGTTAGTAAATGAACTTTGTTCATTTAAAACTTTGCCTGAGCAATGATATGTACTCATTCTTTGTTTTGGTAATACATCATTGGATACTTCACAATAATTCACGAGAGGTCTTACATATTTTCCACTGATAAAAAATTAACAATGCCATAAGCTTGGGCCTGTGTTGCTTACATATGAACGCCATGAGATGTGAGTGTTATATAGGTTCCAAGTTACAGTGTCTTCAAGATAGAGGCTTGGCACACAACAAGTTCTTGGCATAATCTGTTGTCTTCAATTGTAGTATACATTTCCTTGTGTCATATCAGGTTTAACTGCATTCAGTAGGGCTTGAGTACGGGTAAATACTAAATCTTAACATCAGAGGTCAGTTTAACTAGTAATAACTGTAGGTAATTGGTTAGTGGCTACTTGATGTTGCTTGTTGCTAGCAGTTAGTACTACAGTGTTATTTCTAGCTGTCATTTGAAGCTTGTGAGGTCTCACAAGACTCCATCTCATTTTCATAAGCAAGCCTTTTAATCCCCTTTCGTGTGCATTCTCTTGGTTATTTGTCATTAATTTGGCATCCAACTGCATTTTGTGTTGTTTTGTTCTATTGAAAGTAAAAATCATTAATTTTGCACGAAACCATGCGATTCACACATAATAACCCTGTGTCACTCATTAATTTTGCATGAAACCATGTGATTCACACTTAATAACCATGTGTCACATCCAATCAGAGGTTAAATTTATAGTGACATGCAATCAGGGGTTAAAGTTATTATGACTTTCCACAATTTTCAAATTGAACTTACAATTAGCTTGCATTGGGTTGTCATTTCTTTGAAGGGGAATTAGAGACTAGCTCATTAAAAGTTATGATTTAATGTGGATAGAAATATTTGATTAGGATTGCAAATGATCAATTCTCTTCTCATGGATGTGTTCTACATTTTTATGTGCATGTCAGCAGGTGAAATTTTTCATGCAGAACTTGTTTGCACCAATTTTGGTTTTTTGAATGAATTCTGAGACTAGGGGCACCATTTATATAAATCTCTTCATCACTAGTTTTCTTGATTTTTGAAAGAAAATCAATTTTTTATTTGGAAAATAGCAGAATTATACTTTAGCCAAGATGGATCTATCAGATCTTTTACTTGTAAATAAGTGTCTATAGTCCTATAGTCGACAAAGGGTAGCTTTTGACATAGTAGCATAGTATGCAATTGTATTCTTCTACACAATTATGCACTTTATATATTTGTTCAGACACTTTTTTAGAACATTTTAATCTTTTTTTTTAATCCACAGAAAACAATTCGAAATTTTATTTCCATTAAAACAAAGTTATATTCTTCGGATGCCAAAGGCATTCAAAAAGAGACCCCTACTAAGGTCCAACAAAGTACACATAAACATGTCTGTCACAAAACTGTCCTAAAGTTGATCTGATACTTTTCCAGATTTTTATACATAATGATTCCAAAAATTTTCACTAACATTTTCTGACATTGTTGATCACAGATCTTCAAAATAGCACTGTTAAAGTGTCCTTTATACAGTCTTCAATTAAAATAAGAACAACTTCAACTTCTCCGCATCACATGGGATAAGGTACATTCATGATAATGACCACAGAGTAATCCAACCAAAACCCAATGCTAGCTCTCAATCACACCTGTCAAGGAGAATAGTGAAAGCTTCAATGTTTTTCTCCTTTGCTTGTACAGTGATTTGTAGAAGAGAAGAGAGATGAAAAATTATAATAGATTGGTCCAAGAATTAGAATAGCCTCAATTGCCTAAGTTAGAAATCCAAAAATACTCCAAGCACTTAGCTCCAACTATAATGAATGAATGATCCTCATGAATGAGTGAAGAGTCATCTATAAGTTTTCCCTAGCTCTCAAAGTAATAACTGGATGAAAAATGGCACTGGTGTGCTAAGAACAGGATTAGGGCACCTTCATCTTTGAAAATAGTTGAAGTTTTTGCAATAGAAATTTTCCACTCCAAAATTACTCCAAGTAAAGCATCTCCAATAAGATAATGCATGGTGGGGTGAGACAGAAGTGGAAGAAACCTCTCTAGGGTGGACTTCCCTAGTGTTACCCCCCATTTTGCATGGGTATCCAAATGTGAATTTTTTTACAACTTCAGCAGGGGGCGACAAATTGAATGGAGCTTTGGGATGGCCTAGGTTCTTGATTCTCGTTTATTGCTTCTTTTTTAATGATGTTGATGATACCCTAGGATATGGTTGATTAATGGATCTTCATGCTAGCAGCTATGGGATGTTGGTTTTGCCTTTGTTGATATGCTGAGATTTGGGTGATTTTTTTATTAGGTCATGTGTTCCACTTGTTTATGATTCATTGGTGGAGCTCTCTTGCTGATGCGGAATAGTTTGCATTTGGGGTTTCCTTGTTAATCGTTTTACATGAAGCACCTTTGTTTCCTAGCACTTTAATGGCAACTGAAGGCATCCATCTGCTCTCTAGTCTTGTAACATATATCCAGCAGCAGGGGTACTATTGCTTTAAATCTGTAGCTCAAACTGGTTTCTGCCAGCTATATAACTCAGTGATATAAGCGTAATATGTCTAAGGTAATCATTGAGGCTGTTCAAACATCCTTTCAAATGCAGTTCAAATGGAAAAAAAATCTATATATGTTTGACAGGGAATGTGGCAGAAAGTACTGTGGTTGAAGTTGTATCTAGATTTAATTAAAAATTGGTATCTCTATAGTCAAATATACCAGAATTGTAGAAACCATGAGATGTAAAGTTTCAGGACTTGCATTATTGGTTTTTGACCCAAAGCAAGCTAACAAAGTGTTGAGGAAAAAACTAATGCAATCCGAGAATCTTTCTTCAGCCAAAGATGCAAACTATGCTAACAAGTAAAAGTAGGCGATGTTGTTTTATGCTGAATGTTAATCCATGGATATAACTATTGCAGTCCTAATGTGAAAGATGCAAGTATTTGCTCACTCTATGAGCTTGGCTAGCTCAATCAAAGGCCAGAAAGACGTTGATTGAAGATTAATGGGTGTGTTTCTAGCAAGTAAAACCACATTTGAGTGTTGTTCTCAGGCATTCAAGGGTAGCGATTGAAGGTGCCTAGCATATAGGTTATTTTGGGACATGATGTAGCTGACCTGAGTATAAGTATTAAGTACAGATATAAAGGAATACTGACCTGGCCAAGGAAATATCAGGGCTAACTCAAATTAATCTTTGAACATAACATGTATTTATATGTTTGTGGCTAGTTTTTCTGAGTTTGCAAAGGATGCTTTTGACTAAGGTAGTGGGTCAAACTTTGATCATCTCACAGTATCATAAGGGGTGAATTAATGTTGGCGTTTCAGTGACAAATGATCAGAGAAGAAGCTGCAGGAGAAAATAAAACTCTTTGCAGATCTGTCTTCGATGAGAACAATGATCGGGGAAATACTACCTCCAGAACCTGTTTCCTTTCATACTTGACCAGATACTGATAGCTACAGGAGGCATGGTGAAGATGGAACATTTTTTTGGCAGAATTGAAGCAACCTACTATCCAGCATGCATCATCTATATCCAGGTTTAATCTCTGTGCATTTGTCAGCAGGCAAATCTGAAGCGGCATTGAATTATTTGCTGTCATGGAGCAGAAGGATAGAGGAGCATTATGTTGAAAGGCCTGGTAGGAGGAGTGTCGTCATGAAATAGCCTAAGAAAGTGCAATCAATCATGTTTTAAAGAAGAAAATTTCATCCTTCGTAGGGCATCCAACCTATTGGCATGTATCTCTATGGAAGGTTGTTTGAGAGTTTGAGGGTGCCCTAGGTCCAAGGGGTTTGTTCTAACAACCAAGACATGAGATCCACTTTTTAAGGAGGTTTGTTATCTTAGTTAAGGAAGCATCCACCCTTTGGAGGGTCTTTTGCACTTATTCATGGCTTTGAGGATGAGCATTCCATTTTGGAAGGGTACTATTTATTATTCTATGCCACTTTGAGGGGACACTCGCCTTTTCTTTGGAGCCTTTTATGCAGGATGATTTGGGATTTAGAGAGGATTTAGGTTTGGCCAAACCCTATATCTAGGGTTTGTTCACTTTCATGCTTGGAGGCCTTTCTTGTAGAGCGCTACCTCATGGAGGGTTTTGGCCTAGTCTGCCCGTCGCAGGTATAGCATCCCTGTCGCTATTCCTGGGGTTTGCATTTTTTTTTTAAATTATACAAAGCGTGGATACAGCGATGGCCAGGCATGGATACAGCGATGGCCAGGCATGGATACAACGATAGCTAGGTGTGGATATAGCAATGGCTTAGACATCTAAGGAAATATAGAACATTGTCGCTCTTGCAATGCAAATTAGGGGTCGTCTCTATTGCGACGAAATTGTTTCCATGGAAAAAAAACACTTAGACGTGGCAATATCCATGCTTTTCCATGGATATTGCCACATTTTTCCATGGCAAAATTGATCGCTTGTACTAGTGTGCGACTCCTGCTGATGTTGCTGCACAGGTGCAACTAATGAGCTAGGATCAATGAAATCTCTCTTGGCTTCCATGAAGGTCCCTTTTTCTCTTTCAATATCAAATGCTGGGACTCTCTAGGGGGCCTTACGAACCCAAGCTTCATCAGGTTGTTTCTCCATATTCTGTACGTGCATCGTAGCTCCACTACGCATAAAAACATTAATGGCTGGAGTAGGTCTTTGCTCGATGGAAATCATCTGAATATTCTGAGTAGGGGCACTGTTTCTTTCCTAAATATTAGCTATCAGCTGCGGACACTGCTTGATCACATGATCTATTTCTCGAAAATACTAACATGTCGTAGTTGGGTTTCGACAGTCTCTATCTAGATGCCCATCTTGGTTACAGTTGTAACAAACAACTTGACCTTTGCCTCTTCCTGTCATACCACCATGACCACGACCTCCAAAAGCACCTCTACCGGATGCACCACCGCGGTAACCATAGCCATCATTTCCCTGACCCTCATTTTGTACCCGATAGGCGTCGTAGGTGTGCTCTCTCATAAGGTCATAACTGCGACACTCATCTTCATTATGTCCTACTGACTTACAGAACTTGCAGTAGGGGTTCTTGGGGACTTGCACATACCGCTGGAGCAGATGATAGTTTTCAGGTCGATGCTGGCCAATTGTCCAACAGATCTCACAATATAGAACATCGGGGTTGAACGGGTTTGGCACACCAGTATTCAGGTAGTTTCTTACCATAGGACACTGTTCCATGTCGTGACCTTCTGTTCAACAGTGTATACACCAAACCTCTTCGCGACCAGTTTTTTCTTTCTTCATATCGTGAAGCTCCAGAGCCATACCAGAACTAGCTTCGACAGGGGCGGTCTCAAGCTTCATCGTGATTTCCAAAGCCTCTTGTTGGTTAGCAACCTTCTGTTGCATGAGTGGTGTTCTGATATGCTGTAGCAATGCAGCAATGAACCATTCCTTGTGCTTCGCGGGGCCAATGGTGAAACTGACTTGATCGAGTAGAACTTTGAACCTTTGATCAAAGTCCCACACTGATTCATCGTGCCACTGCTGAATCTCTTTCAATTCGGTGATACACTGCGACTCTGATTTGGGATTCTTAAACTCTTTGATTATTGCTGCTTTAATATCATCTAAGGAATGACTCTGATTACTGGAGAATTTCATGAACTAGGTCAAAGCCAAGTCCCTGAAAGAAGCAACGATTTGTGCGCTTCTTACAGCTGGATCTGTAATTTTATTAGCATTCCACACTGCTTCACATAAAAACTAGAACTGTTCTGGATCCTCTAATCCAGTTCCTTTGAAAACAGGGAGCTTAATATCATCAGTCATGTGGGCCATAGTAGGTCTAGGGGGGTTTGGAGGGGGACGAAAAGTAGGCAGTGGGGCACTTACTGGGGTAGACTGACCTACAAATGCAATACTCGTACGAGGGTTACTTTCAGTCTGCGACGGATTCTTGGGGATAAAAGGTATGCGCTGCGGGGTTACCAGAGAGTTTCCAACAAAAGGGGTTTCCTTGGGCGATGAGGCTGCTGGATTGATAGGGGTAGACTCGGTATCCTGACCTAGGGTATAGGACACAAAATTTCTCTTGTACCTTTTGCCACTTCACAACAAACCACTTTGCACATCGAAGGTGTTTTCACTTGCAAACATATGTTACTAACACAAAATCTAATAGTCTGATTCAATAAGAAATATTCCTTTTTCAACTAATAGCATTTTAATTCTCAAACTAAATGAATTCAAAAACTTACCCCTTGTTCCTTTGAAAAACTGTCGCTCGGCTTCACTAAAGGAAGTACTCGTGTCGATGATGAACTCCATCACAAATGCCTCAAGGGTTCGCGTCGTCTAGAAATCAACAACTCGAGATATCTCGTTGTTCACCTTTTTCAATTTATTAATTCTTGCAGGGGTCCAGGAAGGTAACTAACCTTTGCCGAAGTTCGTCCTTCTCTCGGTCAACCTGGATAACTACTAGTGCAACTCTATGTGGATAGTACCAAAGAAAATTTCATAGACATCACAAAAAACATACCTTTGTAAAAAGTCATTTGCACTATGACGCAGATCTTTGTTCTCTTGCTCAGCGAATTTCAGATAAGTCACATCAAGCCAATCACCAATTTCCTTCACAGAGGGTCTCCAGAACATAGCCCTCGAGGTACGACGTAAACCCCTCTTGAGCAGATACTGAGTTCAACCGGCAACAGGACCAATTTGTTGGGAAATAGGGTAGACCAGGGTTTTATACCTTTTACTTCGCACCAACAAAAGACCCACAGTGTTGGCCCTTTCGGCAACAACCTGCAAACAGGTTGCGGTCTTACGTGAAACAACTATGGGGTGCCATAGAATCAGGTTTCTACAAGTAGAAGAGGGATATTACTGTACCTTTAACCTTTAATAACTTGCAATCAACTAACACAGTGCTTCGGTATTCACATATATATCTTCGCAGTTAGATAAACAAACAGTGACTTGCTTAACCCTTAGTGGGAATTCACAGCGAAGCTAGTATTTTAGCAGTAATCTTACTTATCAGACATATATATTTATCAGTGCATAAAAGAAAAAAACAGAAATAACACAAGGAACCACAACACCAGATATAACATGGTTCACCCCCAGTGTAGGGCCTACGTCCATAGAACTGTGTTTTATTCAACTTCTTTACAAAATCATAGTTCTGATTTGCGCACTCAGCTGTAGATCCCTTCAATTCCTTAAAGCCATGCACACGGATGCAAGCCTCTACGCACACAACTGCGGGTCTTCTTAATCACTTACAAACCCTCTGCGCACACAGCTGCAGAGGTCATCCACGCACATAGCTAGGACTTAACCTTCTCTTACCAAAATAGCCTTAGCTTCGCATTAATTCCTTTTACTTCAAAATCCTAACCTTACTTCTTTACACAAGTGTCTATTTATACAGCGCACTAATACAAAACCATGGACTTAAACCATGGGCACCCCGAACCCTAAACCCTGGACTTAAACCATGTGCTTATTACAAAATTATGACTTTGACTCAACCCCGACACCCCTAACACTATTTTGAGTCGTAACTCTGCTTACAAATTTTTACGAAAACTGTGGAGTTACCAAACTCAAGGGTTGTTTAGGTCGAAGCCCCAACAGAAGCCATTATGAATTGGCCTACTCCAAGAAATGTGACAGATGTAAGGTCTTTTATAGGACTTGCATGATACTATAGGAGCTTCATTGAGGGATTTTCCAAAGTTGCACATGCAATCAATTCTTTGCAAAAGAAGGGGATGAAGTTCGAATGGACATCTAGGTGTGAAGAAATCTTTCAATAGTTGAAGAATCTTCTCACCAGTGCACCAGTATTGAAGATTGCAGATCTAGAGAAGGATTTTGTGGTGTGTACCAATGCATGTAGACACGGGCTTGGAGGATTCTTTATGCAGGAAAACCATGTGATATGTTAGGAGTTAAGAAAGTTGAAGGAGCATGAGAATAACTATGCCACTAATGATCTAGATCTTGCAGCCATAGTACATTCCCTCAAGATGTGGAGACATTACTTGATGGGTAGGATATTTGAGCTTAGGACAGACCATTGTGGTCTAAAGTATTTGTTTGATCAGCCTACTCTGAATGCTAGGCAAGCAAGATGGCTGGAATTTTTATGTGAGTTTGATTTTGAAATCAAGCACATAAAAGGGAAAGAGAACAAGGTAGCTGATGCACTCAGTAGGGAGATGCAAGCTTGAAACGAGGAGCAAATTCTCTTCTGAATTGGTTCTGATTGTTAGGTTTTCTTTCACCTTCCTGAACAGGATTTCTTGAATTTATTTCTAGTTATAACTTGTTTAATTTTGCAGTTAAAATATTCACTAACTTGGCCATCTCATCATTTTTTCCTTCTGAAGAATGAGATGTTGAAACCCCTAAAGCTGTTTCCTTCTTACCTTTCTTGTCATACATCTCCTGAGCTATTTCTTTCTTCAATATATTGGAACCCAATATGTTAGAATCCACCTCTAACACTGCATCCTGCATGTTTAGTAAATAAATAGGTCTTCTTTCTCTTAGTAGTAAAAAAAATCCATGGTCGAAAGCATTTTCATATGTGAGTTTTGAAAATGTTTCTTAAAGTTTTATTTTTGTAGGAATTCTGCTATACATTTTATTGAATCTTTTTGAAAAGTTTGCAATGGTTTCATCCATTTTTCTCCTAAGGGCTCCAAATTAAGTTATATAATCAGTATGATGTTTGGTGTCACCCCATTGTCTCATGAAGAGGTCCTGAAGCTCTTCTATTATGGTGATAGAATTTGCAGGAAGCTCCCTAAACCATTTTTTGACATCTCCATCAAGGCTCTGCACAAAGATCATCATCCATACATCCTTAAATTCAATATTTTGGTTATCAACATAACTAAGAAAGGCTTCTCAGTTCTCTTCAGCTGTAGTTTCACCCAGTCCATTAAAACTAGGTAGGTAGTTTTGGTAGTCACTTCCAGGAAGTGCATTCAAAGGGTGAGGTAAAACTAATGGTGCATATTTGGCTACAACCATTCGGTCCATCATATCTATAGGCTGATTTTGGGCTTCCATTGTAAGGCCGACTGACTTTGGTGATGGACATATTTGGCTAGAACTTGGCTGAAAAGGGGTTTTACCAACTTTCAAATGAAACAGAGGAATATTATAAGGAGATACTATTTTTCCCTTTCTAAAGGATTGAGAATTAGTGAAAACTTGAAAGTTACTGATAGGAATTATAGCCTTTAACCAAGGTGAAGTTTCTTATTCTTTTCTCAAAATAGATAAAGGCAATGAACCATCGAATTGATCAGGGTCACATAGGTCTGGTAACGACTGAGACCTTCTAATATTTATTTTTGTTTTAAATATCTATTATGGGTCTGAAACACCCAACTGTAAAGGTGAAATAGGTCTGTTTCTAGTTCCAATTCCCCTACTAGCCATTGTGACAAACTAGTGAAAAGTAGTCTTCAAGATATGTTGGTTTAAGTTCACCTCTTAAAACTAGTGAAATGATAAGTATCCCAGGGAAAAATATGTTTTCAAATTCGTTGCCTGTAAACGGCACCAAAGATGTTTATGCCAGAAATTGTTCCTAGACTACAAGGGAACAAGCCAACATAATCTCAAATATATCAATAAAACAAAACATGTTTTTTTGGGTTTTTAACATTTTCTGGTTGTGAAGTTTGATGACAAGAGGGAATACATTCATAACCCAAATAAAAACTAAATCACAAGCATATAAAAACTGAGATGCATAACATAATAACCATGTATCCAACAAAAAACAACACTGAGGTTCATCCACAAATGGAAAGCACTACAAGTATAAAAACTTTAAACCAGCAATGAAATTACGAATTGAGTAGCTAAAACAAGCTATAAATGAAGCCAGAGAACAAACTGAAGGGTAAATAGAGCATATATTTCATAATCAGTGTTTCAAATACACATAAGAGTCATTTAATTAGCTTATGAACAAGTTTGAATACCTCCTCTTTCCAGCCAAAAAATCGAACCCTTAGTCATATTTGTGACATACATTAATACTATCCTTCAAAATTGGTTAAATACTAAACCCTAACTGCCTTTCAACGTAGTCATCAAAATAGTTTTATCTAAACAATAATTACAAAAATGAAATATTCTTCAAGACATAACTAATAACTGATTGTGTCATCAAGCTTTACAAATCATTAGCTGCTTCAGCTAACAAGGCTATCGCTTCAAGGGCCCGGGCCTTTCTTCTAGGCTTCAGTTGCTTTGCTTCCATCTCTGCCATCTTTTTAGTGAGTTCTTCATTTTGATGATGTAGATCTATAATTGTTTGTTTCAACATTTTAAATTGAGACTCTATGTTCCTCTTCCTTTTCAATGCCTCTTTTGAGACTGCAATCAGCTCTTGATAGTGGCTATTTACCTCATCCACATCCTCTCTAAGTCTTTTATTTTACATGACCAAGCCATGATTTGTCTCTTGCATCTTTTCGACCTGATATTTATACTGTTTTACAGTTCTATGTAAATTCTCTTTTTCTGAATCAAATGCCTTATTTCCTGTTGTAATTTGCATCTCATTTGGAAGCCATGGAATGTTTAGTCTCCTATAGATTTCTTCATCTTTTGGCAATAGTTCTGTAGGAGTTTCAGGGAAACTTAGGTTTTCTCCAGTCTCAGCTTCACAGGGAAGTTTCAGGAAAACTTAGGTTTTCTCCAGTCTCAGCTTCACAGGGAACATTTTCCTCAACTATCACCTTCTTTTCTCAGTGATGAGTCTTTATCTTACCTTCTTGTTGTTCCTCTAATGTTTGACTTTGTATCTTTGTAAAAATATCAGACAATTTAGTATCAGTAGGGGCAGACTCTCTTTTTGATTCCATTGGCCTTTTTCCTTTACTGTAACCCTTATCAACATCCAATTTTCCATCAGATGAGGATTCCTCTATCGCTGTTACTTCTTCTTTATTCAATTTAGGGTTTAGTAATTTCTTCATATTCATCCTGAGCTTGTTTTTAGGTCTAGTCTTGGGTCTCCACATAGGAGCAAGTTTCCCTAACATTTTGAAAGTTTTTCCCTGATGAGTGACTAAGGAAAATTCAATAAATTTTAGCTTATTTCTCTTTGGTACTGCTACCTCATCCTCCGGGCTGTGAAATTCCTTTTTAGTACAAACCCTAGTTTCATCAATAACAAGGAGTTTATCCTCCTCAAACAAGCATTTCTCATCCTCTGACAAGACTGTGATTGGAATTTGTTTTTGGACTTCAGTATCTTCTTCATCACCTCAAATTTTCTCTACAAGTACAATCTTTTTAGCAACAAATGTCTCTGCTGGTGCATCATCGTGAATAGGGTTGGTCTCCTTATTACCACACTACAAATATTTTCTCTCAACATCATTAAGATGTTGTTTAGACTCAAAATCTTCCTTTGGAGGCTCTGAAATTTCCTCCAATTTAATACTATCTTCATATTTAACCTTTATCTTCTATCTAAGCTTTCTGATCAGGGTCTGTCCTCTATCAGCTTGTTTTCTATGAGACTGTCCTTTTTGACTATTCTGAAACCTTGACCAGAAAAGGAAATATTACCAAGTTTTTCCTTTACTCTGAAAAATGGTGTTGATAATGAGTTTGATAAGTCCATGGTGAAAAATGGACTATCTAGTATGATTCTGGTGTTCCTTGATTCTGCAAGACATCTTCGGTAGGCTCTTTGGTAAGAAGAAGGGCAGGTTCATCTTTGACTCATTACTCAGGTGTTGAAGAAATTTGAAGTGGTATTTACAAACGAAGGCATATCTTCCTTCACATGTAATATAACTCTGTAAAACCTAAATAGGTTCTATCCATTTAGGATTGAATTTATGAATGGGTACACCCTTACCCCAATCTACAATTACACCAGGTAGTAGGTACCTTTGTCCATTAAAGGTGAATGGCACCATTTTAAACCAGAATTCTCCCTCATTTTTAATTCCTGTTTCCTCAGCTACCAACTATTTGGTCAATTCGAATTGCAAAGTATCAAAAGATATAGTTTCTTTGTCATAGCACTGAGCAAAATTATGGGAGACCTCTGCATTGTATCCATCAATCTTCTTGAAAAATGTCAACCATCTTGCATTTTCAAATAGCTCTGCATATTCTGGAAATTTATCTATCCAACTGAGATCAGTGGGATTAACTCTATTATTTTTTCCAAATTTCTTCATTTTTACTATGGTTTACAACACCTATCAATAATCTCATAGTCTATTTATCTTCAAATTCTCACAGTCTTCCCTATCACACAGTTCAAGAACTCTTCTATACCAAATTTTTCAACAATTTGACCTAATTACAAAATTCAAGGACACCCAATAGTTCTTCTCTGAAGTTTATTATTACAAATGATGAATACTTGGATATATTGATTAATATTTCATCATTCATAGTCTATTGAGTGAGCAAATTCATATCCTTCCTTAGAATTTTGACTTTATGGAATTTAATAGAAAACCCCCAATTAAACAAACCCCATCAAATGCCACACGAGGTACCTTATCAGAAGCTTAATACAAGTGTTGGATGTCAATATATTCAAGGGTTAGGTGTCAAATTTCACATTCTATTTGTCTCCAGCTGTCCCGATCGCTTAAAACTTTCACTGCCGAAAATCTCTAATTCTTCATTCAACTGTAAAAACTCCAATTTTTCAGCAATATGTTCCCACCACTACTTTCAATACCTTTGTATTCTTCAGCTTAAGAACATATTCCTGAAAATTCTTCCTCATTCCACTCATTATCATCATTCGCCATGAACTGCATACAATTGCCACCATCTCCCTCACACGATGACCATACACCTATTTCAATGATAAACTTGGCAAGACATGTATCAAATGTGATAATTGATGTGGTCAACACCTCAAGGGCAAGACCCTGAAAAAATCGAGCTGAAAAATAATTATTTTTGGCACTCGCAACTTTCTTGTAGCACTCTAGTGTATTAATTTCTCTCTTGCGCTACAAGAAAGTCCCAACACATAATTTCACCTCATTAAATCAGTAATCAGGTTTATGAATTGGTTTATATGTTTAATCTCAACCTTAGTGTCATTTATGAAACCATTTAATCAATATATACCTTGTAGAACCCTTCGAGAATGAACTCTAAGAAAAAATTATAAAAGCAGGCTTAAAAATAAGAAAAATAAAAATGATGAAGAATAAAAGGCTTGAACTCAAAATTAACATTTATAAACTAAAATTTCCTACAAGCAAAAATATTAGCAAGTTTCAAAATCATAAAAAAAAGCATAAAACTAAGGAAGACAAAATCATGACCTAACAGATACCATCTAATGGCTCACGATTTCTTACGACCAACTATATACACAATATCGTAATATAGTAAACCAATTATCCACATAAACAAACCCTTGTGAATTTAACAAATCAAACTCTTAAATAAAAGCGAATCGAAATATAAAATGCATGTGATAGATAATAGTTCTTACATAAATAAAAACAAACATAATATCAATTACAATATTCATTTAAAAAAAGCATAAGTGTACAGAGATCACATGATCGATTCCTATGGGCATTAATGTCGAAATCGTATACATATAAACTAAACGCTCATCACAGTAAATGACCTAGGATCAGATCCTATAGGGTCTACTAATATTTTACAAAGAAACTCTATATTAATTGTACGTAGGCTGTAAACAAAACATAAACTCTCTACACATAGGTCGAAAGATGCATTTTAATATACACGTTGTACTCTATGGGCCCTCATCCTTTTGCATGTCTAACTCATTATAATAATCGACATTTCCAAATATTACAAACCTTTCTACATTTACCAATAGCAATGACTGAAAGTCATAGGGTTACACCACAGACAACCCCCATATCATATAAAAAAGAGTAATATGCTATTGCAGCTAACATGGTGGGAAACACCAATTCCATACGGCATGGCCCCAAAGACATAACATTGTGAGACATTTCATCACTACAACCAACACAAACAACAAATGTGAATCCATACAGTCCATGAAATAATAACCATAGAAAAGGACGTAGTATATATATTTAAACACAGTCTTTATAAATTCATTAAAGAGTTTAGACAGTCATTTACTTCCGTCCTTGCACCATTGCAAGCAATGGTGTTACGTATTTCTAGTAACATAACCAAAACATTATTTTCAAAATACATAGAGCTTGTTGAGGAGTTACCCAGGCCCTATTCACTGCAAAGAGCCCCCATTACTAAATCCCATTACATTTCTAGCTCAAGCCCGAAGGAAAATGAAACCCCAACCAAAAAAACCCCAAGCCTATCGCATTTCAAAGTGCAGAGATCATTTTTAAGTTACAGTCAAACCCCATGTAATATCCTAAATTTTGGACCTAACACTTATAGTCATGTGCCTATTCATTATGATGGTTATCTTGATGTTGAATTTTTATATTTGCTCGAATAATCCACTTCATATGAACATGATGATTTGTTTTATATATTGGGCATAAGCCAATTATTGATCATATATATATATGCTTGTTTGTATTAGGTGTGGATCCTGAAGCACATGATTGATGAGATATTTTGTGTTCAGCAGGAAGCTCTGGAAGCACTTGAGTGACTTATTATTTGTGTTGAGAAAGGATCTCGAGAGAACAAGAGTACTTACCTTTTTGTTGAGCGACAAGCTCTAGAACACATGAAAAAATAATTGGAAGTGTTGGGCATAAGTCTTGCTACCTTTCAATGTGATGTTGAGCATAATATTTGGAGCATTGGATCCTTGCCTATTGTATCCATGGGTGTATTGTACAAGTACATCCTAGCATTAGTATTGAGAGAAGAGCTCTAGAATTGCATTGAATTGTAGGTCCTTGTTAAAGCGTTGAGTATGGGCTCTAGTAAGCGCTAGGGGTTACTGAAAATAATTTAATAAATTCCGAGTGAAAACGACTCGAGAAAAATATTGATCTCATCATACGTATTTATAAGTGATTAAATGAAATTTTGAATTTCTGTATTCTCATAAAGTACTGAAGAGCTACCATGATATACGAGGGAAATCCAACATGCAAGGATGTGCAGAGTTTCCTAGCATAGTATACCTAAACCATTTACCTACTTGACCTTAGTGAATAATTTTCATTAAGTCTAGGGATCCTGGTATATGATGGCCAAAAAAAAATGTTAACAAGTGTTATATTATTATGTACTTTATACATGGTATGTATAAAGATTTAAATATATTTATAATATTAATGATGAAAAAAAAAGAAAATCTCCATCCAATTATTATTTATTATGTAAAGATAATAAATAGTCTGAAACTTGAAAAGTCTAATTAGGAACTAGTAGAAAGTTCCTAACTTAAAATATTCATAATTACCCAAAGTAATTGAAAAGGGTTAAATCAAGAAACCAAGGTTTCTTGATTTAACTCTCCCTTTGACTGAAAAGTCTATCTATAAAGAGTCAATCCAAGGAAAGGATTGGTGTTCTAATATATCATTAGAGGAGTCATTTTATTCCTGTTTACTCTCAAGTAATTCTTGGAGAACATTTTCCTCAAAGAAAAAAGGAGAAATGATCCACATTTGATATACCATATAGGAAACCCTACATTAGGAGCTCTAAGCTAGTTGCATGTTGGATTCCATCTCAGGGGCATCCAGTTTTAAACTAGCAACGGTTCTGGGTCACGGTTGGGTGGAATGTGGTAGTTCCCAAGTTATTTTGTCATCATAACAGAGGTCATATCTTCTTTTGAATTGTTAACACTGATTATTTAAAGTGTGTAGGTTCAGCCATTTAAGGAGATTCAGAAAATTACAAGTATGAAATCCTAGTATGTCTAATTATTTTCTAGCATAGATGTTGGATTCTTTAGTAAAAGGTTCATATTGTATTTTCTAACCCTAGAAATGGTTGTTCTGTCTATATCTTCTAGGGTTTACATTTCTGAAAGTATAACCCTAGGTTGTAAATTATACCTTATGCTGCATTCACCACAGTTTGTTCAATTAATATTGTTTCTATATTTATTTTCATTAATTAAAGCATGTTTAATGAAAACTAGGTTTTGTTTCAGATTACTATATAGTTGTTGTTTTAGCCTTGGTTACTCTACTGACATATTCTAGTTGTCGGTAGAGACATGTTGTAAATTAAAATAGATATATATGTATAAACTTAGAAGTAAGTTTTAAATACATATATGTATAAACTTACAATCTAGATAACCTAAGGTACTATCTACAAACTGAACTACTCTCTCTCTCTCTCTCTCTCTCTCTCTCTCTCTCTATATATATATATATATAAACATATGTAGACATCAAACATAAACAAATCAGAATATTATCCATAAATCTACATTATCAATTATAGAATAGATTTATTAAGCTAATCAATTAAATGCAAACTATACTTACTTCACGATAAATCCGCCAGTAAAGACCTTCCAAGGTCTACTTATTTAATACAGGATAAATGCATAAGAATTTCATCAAAAATTAACATCATCATAATTAAATGAACAAGAAGTATCGTGACCATTCTTTTGGTCCAAGATTTCACATCTATGTTCCTACACTAAATTGCTCATAACTATTACTTATACATTAACCAAGTAAAACATTTAAAAAAAATTAAAGAACTCTAGAATTTCAAACAAAGGTTAGGACATTGACCCATCTGGGAATTCAAACCCCAGTCATAGGCTATAATAATGACCATAACATATCTACATAAATAGTAACCAAATTACATAACTCAATGGTCATCCCATATAATGAATTAAACACCAGATAAATGCATACATAGGAATATTTTCCATTTTAATAAACCATATTGAATTCTTTACACAATTCCAATAATTATAAAGGTAAACATCAATTGAGTCTTGTGGGTATCCAAAACCAATACACATCCGCATCGAAATCTCATTACATTAACCATGAAAAAGTTTCAAACCATGTGGCGTAATTATTTAAAATATTTGCGGCCACGTTTTACATAGAATTTATGCTGGCCTAAAATAAAAAATCAAATAACTTCGCTACAGTGAGATCATAATACCTTAGCTTCTTCCCAATGCTATAGCACAACCTCGACCACTACTTTTATTAAATATAGAGTCCATGAAAAAGGAAGTCTACAATGACGAAATACATTATGGTTTTGTACGCATGGCTCTATCCCAAGTTGTGCTACATACTAACCAACTAAATAATAACAAATAAAACAACTACACGAAGATATGTGCAACATCTACATAACTAAGCCACAATTTATAAAATTAAAACACACAGTATGTATATAAACAACAAACTAACAGTGCCAATGAATTGACCTACATTAAAGAGAGCTGTCATGTGTTCATGCTCATGGTTTCTCCACATTCCATAATCCATCCAGTAAATTAACACAGTAGAGGATTGAAAAAATCAATCTATCACAGCAATCATGGGACGGCTCATGCCATACATGGAATGGCCTCAACCCATGCATTGACATCTATTATAGTCAAGATCTAAATAAACCATCTATACACAGTCCATTAACAAAGGAGAAACACTATATTTAATCCACAGAGAGAAGAAATAGCGCAGAAATAAATCAACACATACCCAGTAAGCATACTAACCATTTTCTTTTCATAAACATAGTATTTATTTATGCAGTAATGTCATTTCAAGTTTTACACAGTCGCACCATGGGCTTTGGCACCATTGCAAGCAATGGTGCTTCCCAGGTATAAAAGTCCCAATCCATAATATGATTTGCATAAACAAAATTAAATACAAAGAGAGTGTGAGAGCATAAGTTTGCTCGAAATCCAAAAACGTGATAGCAATAATTAATAAGTCAAGTCTGGTAACGCAAGACCGAAGGTGAATCAAAACCCCACAAAGAGGCCTCAAACCACATGATGAAAACAAAATGGAGACCTTCCAAGAGACAACAAGTGTAGGCTTGTTTGGAAAGGATTACCTTACAACTTGGAACCACCTTCAAAGCTAAATGATAGAGCTTGAGCCACGCTACTCTTCACCATCCCTTGGAACCTGCAAAACAACCAAGTGAAACCAGGATGAGAAGTATGGAAATGAAAAGAGAAACAAAACAAAAACGAATCACAAAAATAAAATCCAAAATGAACCATACCTTCAAATCCTGGAGGTCGCCTCCATTTTTCCCCTGTGCAAAGCCAAGACCAAACCCCAAAAAAGCAAGTGAAATGACAATTCCATCGTGAGCCAAGCCCTAAGCTTGGGCTGCCATAAAAACCAAGGTGCATTAATGGCACCAGCTAGTATGCAATATCAAATCCAAAACCCACTTTTCCATAGTTTAGTTTTTTTGCAAGAACATTGGTCTCCATTCCCATGCAAGGCTTAAACACCAACGTATATGGTTCAACCATACGGTATATTCGCCACCCCAATATGTAAACATAGGTCTTAAAACATTACATGGTCTTATTTAATTCGTAGTCCTTACATAGTATAAATTCAAAGCTACGAGGTATAAGTAAATAGATAACGTGTAAACCATAGGCTTAAATCCTTAATATAATGCATTTTGCCTAAGTTATTGCTTAGTAAACATGGCATATGAAATATGCCATGTTAATAATTAACATTTATAAAAATCAGAGGAATGGTTTTAGGCCAAGTTTATGACCTGCAAGTAGGAAACATAGGTTATGTTAATATTTGTAAATAAAATAAACATAGAACGTAAGTATACTAGGATATAAAAGATGAAACATAAACCCTAGTGAAGTGTAGGTAGTACATAGAAAATTTAGTTGTGATAGCTAAATTGACGAGAATAATATTTACCCTGTTACAAAGCTAAGTCGGTAAGGAACCATAGCAACAAGAAGTAGGTCTTTTAGGATCAATATATTCAGTGCTCTTTAAATAATACTCGGTCGCAAAGTATGATCTGCATATGAAATAAAATAGGTGCTTTAGTTTGAAGAACTAAGTAAGCCTCCAAACAAGTAAACACTTTTACCAATCAGACCGTCATGGGAAAATGAGTCCCACTACTCCGTCCATTTTGTTTCCACAAACAAATTTAAGTTAGGAATTTTTAAATAACAAGTAATACTATGTAGAAAGGATGAAGCATATAATCAAGTAACGACACATACGCGACAAATGTATAATCATAAGAACTAAGCAGTAAACAGTAGTATGACATCATAAGTAAAATACATCAATAATAATGACTGAAAGTAAAATTATATAATGTAAGGAAAGATTAGGATTAAATAGTGCTACATGTAGTGTAGAATATATTTCCGCAATTCAAATAATCTTCCGTATATGTAGTTTCACTAGCCTAATCATATTTTTTTATTTTCCATTTTTGGGGACATTACACACCAACTCAAAACGCATCTATTAGAAAATAGACCCAAGCAAATCCAACAAGCAATAAGTGACAACTCAGTCATAACCATGTATCCAAGAGGGGACATGTGTATACTTGTACAACAATCTTACCCAAGGGGTGTGGATTTTCCCATGAGCTATGAACTACCCCTATTCACGCCACCCCTACAAAACTGTCATCGATAGATCTTCGACGTTGTTTTCCCAACCCCTTGCCCTTCACTCCGTATTCAATGTCCCTCTCCTTCTCCCTCTCCATCTCCAAAAATATCGAGCGGCAGCCCTATGGGACTCTAGCGCCGTTGACACTCTGATAGAATCGGGCACAAGATCTTCATCTTGATATGTCCTCCATATTCTCTGATATTCAACTCATTGTACTCCCATTGACTTGAGTTCAAAGGGAAGCGTTCACGCCTTGTATTCTTTGCCCCTTGCATCCCTCTTTTTCCTTCTCACATAGTGGATTAATGTTCTAGATCCCATCCAATCGAGTTCAAACCCGAGAATTCACGCCTTGTATTCCTATGCCCCTACGTGCCTCTTGTTCCTCAGGGAATTTTCTTGGCATGCATCCCTTTAGCACCATCGATTCCCTCAACAAGTAAGTTTCAATTCGAGAGATTTATTGTGCAAGTTGTTCAAATAATTGTACCTTGTTGATCCAAACCCCCTTCTCTATAGGCAAGCACGTAATATTCTGGATTTTGATGTAACACTTATGGGAATAAGCCCCATTGATTATTATGTTAGTTTGATGTTTTTATTTTTGTATATTGGGTCTAGGATACCACTGCATATGAACATGATTATTTGTTTGATATATTGGGAATACGCTAGTTACATATGTTTTATGTATCATTTTATGTGTTGGGCGTCGACCCTCAAGCAAATGATTGATGAGATTGCTTTTTTTTGTTGAGCGAGGATCTCTCGAGCACATGAGTATTTAAATGTTTGTGTTAAGCGAGAAGCTTTGGAGCACATGAGTGTTTATGTTGTGTTGGGCGAGAAGCTCTGGAGCACATGAGTGTTATGTTGTGTTGAGCGAGAAGCTCTGAAGCACATAATTAGAGGAAATTTGGGGTCTAAAATGGGCCTTATAAAAAAATGTGCCATGGATGAGTTGGATAGAGTTGGTTTTTTTAATCCAATAGAATTTAAATATCTTTGGTCAACCATTATGGTTGAGTTTGACATATAATGCTTATGTGTCATAATTTGATTTGACAATAGCTAACTCCATATCAACCTCACCTTGGTTAAGATCGTAAAACGATCATCTCAAAATATGATATATATGCTTGGAATAATAAACATATAATATTTTATTTGATCACTACTTCCAACTCATTTAAAATTTATTCTCGCATTACTTAAAATTATAGTGGAGACATTTTGAAATACTAAAATCATTTCCCAATCAATATTTAAAAAAAAAAACTAAATAGTATTTAATTTTCAAAGGACTTTTGAAATACTAAATAAAAATATTTAAATTTTTTAATACTATTCATTTTTTGGGATAAAGGGTAGTTCAAGTGGATTTGTTGATGTTAAAAGTTCAATAATACATTATTACATTTACATTTCGCTTTGGTAAAAGTATAAGAAAAATTTTCTCTCAATATTACATTTACAATAAAATTTGCAATATTACATTTACATTAGAAATTTTCTATGCGGTCTAACAATGTTTTTTTAACATATAGAATTTTGCGATATTACATTTACACTATAAAATTTCTATGCCGTCTAACAATGTTTTTTCAATATTTTTTAATAATAATAAAAGAAAAACATTACAAATGGTTATACAAATATAATGTTTTTTATATAAAAAAAATTATTAATGGTTATAAGCAAATTCATCCTTGTATAAATGGAAATATTCAATTTTTTTTAATATTTATATATATTTTAAATCTTTTAGATTTTTATTATAAATATTATTTTTTTTAACTTAACATGATAATAAAGCTATTATATTTTTATATTTTAAATATTTTATAATTTTATTATAAATATTATATATAAATTTTTAAAACTCAACATGATATGAAAAAATGATATAAGAATATATATGGTTTATTAGCTTACATAAATTATAAGAACATATATTGTTTATAGTTTTTTATTTTATGTAATGTAATATTTTTTATATGAATGAATATAAAATTTATCTTAAAAAATAATAGTGAATTTTTATTTTTTAATACTATTGTAATTATATTTTCCATTATAATTTAAATATGAATATATTTGAGTTTTGCATTTTAGTAAAGATATAAAAAGTAGTGGTGCATTTATTTAAAAAAATTATAATATAAATTTTCAAAAATTCCATGATATCATTTATTATGTATGCACGAGAACCTAAATATTTCATTAATATTTTTAGCCATTATCTCTCTACTCTACATTAACTCAACACACTCATCAACTACGATTAATGAGACAATTTGGGTTGAATTTCATTATATTTAATATGACATGGCATATTTGTAGTGTGATGTGGCATTTTTAATTATTTTCCATAGGAGGCCCATTTTAGACCCCAAATTTATGAAGTGTTTTGTTGTGTTGAGCGAGGAGCTATGGAAAATATGAATTATGTAAACCGTTGTGTTGAGAAAGAAGCTCTGAATCACATGAAAAGTTAGCTGGAAGTGTTCGGCATAATCCGTGGAGCCTTCCAAGTTCATGTTGAGAATAAGCTATGGCTCTATGGATCTGTGACCATTGTATCCCTAGGTGTATCCTACAAGTACATCCTAGCAGTGTTGAGCGAGGAGCTATGGAATTGCACTAAGTTTATAACTCATTTTTTTAGTGCTGAGTATGGGCTCTAAATAAGGGATAAAAGTTACTAAAAATAATTAATTATGTTGAGTGAAAACAACTCAAGCAAAATATTGATCTCATCTGACTTATTTATAAGTGATTGAATGAAATTTTGAATTTATGTATCTCATTAAGTACTGAAGAATTACCCTGTTATACGAGGGAATCCAACATGCAAGGATGTTTATATTTTCCTATGCTGGTAGACCTAAGCATTTTCTTGAAGCCCTTCTCAAGGAAAGTGACCTAATTTTAGGGATCATGTTATATGATACCCAAAGATAAATGTTAACAAATTATAAATATAAGTATGTATTTTATACATGACATGTATAAAGTGTAAGCATAGTAATAATATTAATAGTACAAGAATTAAAGAGAGGATCCATCCATTATTATTAGTATTATTTAAAGATAATTAAATAATATAATACCTACAAGACTCCAAATAGGAACTAGTTAAAAGTTCCTAAGTTAAAAATTAAAAGTTCTTAAATTAAATAAAAGGGTTAAATCAAGAAATCAAATGATTCTTGATTTAACTGCCCCTTTCACTGAAAATCCTGCATATAAAGACCCAAGCCAAAGAGAGGCTTGGGGATCTTCCATATTTTCATGAATCATTATTTCTACATGTTTATTCTCAAGAGAGTTCTTGGAGAAAAGTTTCCTAAGAGGAAGAAAGGAGAACTGATTTAGAACTCATATCCCAATTAGGGAATCCTTACCTTAGGACCTCTAAGCTACTTGCATGTTGGAACTAGCTCGAGGGGATCCAGACGAAAACAAGGAATGGTTATGGGTCATGGTTCAATGGAACCTAGTAATTCCCAAGTGATTTTGTTATCTATACAAAGGTTAAATGTGTCTATGATTTTGTTAATGATGGGTAATTGAGTGTGTAGGTTTTCATCCATTGAAGTAGAATCACCTTGCAGGTATGAGGTTCTTGATTTTTCCCTTTCATTGTCTACTACATTTTCTAGTTAAATATTTAAGGATGGTGTTCCCTAGTTTATTTCTGAGAGTTATTTCATGTTATATAATTTAAGGGTTTATGATTTACTTCTAAATCCAAGTCTACAATATATTTTATGTTTTATTTCTAAACACTAGGTCTGTAATTTATTTCTTTTCTAAAGATATTCAAGTGTTTTGTTCTTCCAAATTTATTTCTGTATTTTATTTGTTATCTTTCATTTTATTCCAAAGACCTAGAACTATATAAAATGGAGCCTATACATATATTTATTTATGTTATCTACTAGCAGATTTCATATTACCAGTAGACCTATATTTAATATAAATATACCAACTAGCACCTATAACATTAGCATAAGCTCTAAAGATAAACGTTTAAACATAATTTATAAAATACATTAACTTATAAAATATATTTAAAGAGAACCGAAACCATAGTAATAAAGTTATGAATGCCAAAATGAGACCATCAAAGACCTCTTAGGGTCTACATACATATTATAAAGAACCAAGATGATAAACAAACCATTTCTCATTGTTAAAAGTAATCCATAAATTAAATATACAGTCAATATATCGAGACCATCTAATCGTCTCAAGTTCATGTTATAAAAAAAAACCCTAAACACAATCAATCTCATTCATAATAACCAAACCACATATTTAATACACAAAATACATTTATCCAGATTGTAGGTCATAAGGAAACTTGCAGTGTAATAAGTCAACCGTAAAGTAATGCACAGTACTCGTTAAAACATAACATAAGTAAATAGAGGTTGCATGATTGATTCCTGTGGGAATGAATGCCCAAACAACCCTTTACAATAACCATCGTGACTGAGGATCGAATCTTGTGGATTCCACCATAATACAAATAAAAATTACCATATCGAATCCTATAGGATTCACTATTATTCTACCCAAACAGTGTAAGATTTCAATATATAAACTATACATACCAGTCAATTGAATTTGCATTCACGGGATGTAAAACATTTTCCACATATCTCTACATAGAAGTCAAAACCCTCAATTATTTACACGTTCTAACAAACTCATGTCTCACACTTGTTTGATGGAAAAAACATTAAACACTATCATAATGCATTAAAACCCTGTCAACCCTAAGCAAATAGCAATCACACTCAGTCGAAGGGATAAACCCATAGTCATGGGCTCTTACTTTTAAATAAATAGGTCTGAACTACAACTACAAATTAAAACATAAACATGATATTCCATTACATAGTCGCATCTCTAATAGTGGGAACACCATTTCCATCTATGGCATGGCTTCAAAGGCCGAACTAATCCTGTTAAAAATCGATATAAAGAACTAATCAAAAATTACAAATATACACAAAATCAAGGTATCACCTAAAACAAAGAATCATAACAACGATACACATAGCATATAAATGATATACAATAACGTTTATAAACCAACATAAGAATTTACATAGTCGTGTATCCAAGGCCTTACACCATTGCAAGTAATGGTGTTGTCGTTATTTACCCCAAATGTAAAACATATTCACAAATCGTAGAGCCTGCAAGTATTCACCATGGCAACGATACTAGCAGAATAATATTATTACAAAACCAAAATACATTAGTAACAACCTGAAGGCCATAAGCCTCGAACAAAAAACCCAAGTATTAAAAGCATCCCCGAATGCTTTACATCATTTATTTACAGACAATCCCTTTCAAAATCACAAATATTCAAATAAAACCCAGACCAAACAATTCAACTGACGACGAGCTTCATGCTCTGTCATGATATCCATAGAAGAGAATGAGGAATATTTTACTCGTTACAACGAGGGATTACCCGTAATGGGTATTGTGTCGACCACCAGGGCGACCCACGACCATGACCCACATTGTCCAAACCCTAAAACCTACAAACAAAACCAATCTACGATGAGAAGTATGCTGTAAACCCAAACTGAACAACAATACAACGTTTTTAAACCCAAGAGGAAGTCATACCTTCCAACGTAGTTGTTCCCCCAAAGATCTACACCAGAGAGTAGAACAAGGGTAGAGATCATGCATCCCTGTGTAGATGAAACAAGCCATCATTCTAGTCCAAGCCCTAATATTGAGACCCACGATTTCCCATGTGCATTTAATTCATCACCGTGGGATCCATTATCACAAATCAAAACCCAAAGTGTATAGTTCATGCCACCTTCCAACGTAGAGCAACGTTTAAAGCCCATGGAACATATAAAACCCAACATGAACATTACATACATATAAATACATAACTATGAATTAAGATATTAAAGCACATAATGGCAATAAACATTCCACTAATAACAACATTGGGAAAACATAGAGAAGGAAGTAATAACAACTTACAACAATACTGTGCAAAGAAACAATTTCTAACAGATTCCGCATAAGTTGAGTTAATCTCTAGTTTAGGTACTGAACAACTAGACTAATAGTTTTTATTTATTTTTTTTCGAATTTTAAGGACATTACAAGTGGTATCAGAGCCTAGTTTCAACACTAGGAAACCAAATGGGGATTCCAAACATTCATTGCATTGAAAATAAAGTATGATTTTAAATTTTATTAACTAACATAAATTTTTCCTCTTACTAAAAATTTCTGATTGCAGGATTTTAAAAGAATAGTTCATATCATCAACACTTAAGAGGTGTTGTAATCTCACAGATCACATAATGTTACCAATAATACATACTAAAACATACATACATAACAGAGACAAGAGATAAGAACAAGTAGGTGAATTAACAGATTATATTACATGAATGGGTCCATAAAACACAGAGAATTGAACTGAGTTCTCATCTGGCTCAACAACCTAATATATATGTTTACAAAACCGTTACAAATTAAATACCTATCGGTTCAGTGAACTGACATGACATTAGGTGGACGACCTAATCTCTAGTTTAGTCGGTCGATTGACTAAGTCAGCTACCATTCAAATCGACTTATCAACTTGCTCCTCCAATATCTCCCCTACGAACAAAACGTTTCTTCGTCCTGAAGAAATAGGGAGGTACAAAATTCTTCCTAACTGGTGTTAGTAGTCATTGTGATGTGCCTAGTTTTCATGGGCTGTGAAGTCTAATGGTCAGTCTTTTCCGTACATAGACTTCGACAATAGCTAGGGTTGTCACTGCTAGGTGATGTTGGAAATATATCCAACTTTGTAATATCTTCTGGATGTCGATGGTGAGTGTCGTCAGACTTGATAAGAATGACATCTTCTCTAAAATGGAGACTTCATCTATTCTCTCCATGTTGGGACCCATAAACTAGTCCTTCTCTTCGGCAGTCTCGATAAGTCATTTCATCTGTGGGCAGATGATGTTGAATTTTTACAAGTTGGGGATAGCTTGTTGCACCAACTGATGTGCTTCTCTCTCAAGTTTCTGCAACTTGGTTGTTTCAAGCACTATTTGTTCTTCTATTATGGTTTTGAGTGCTTCATCAGTGGTTTTCCTATTTTCGAGTGCTTGGATCCCTTGTCAAGTCTACCAAGTTTGCTGATAGACTTTCTCGTAGTAAGCAGGCTAGTCTCATAGTATTTTTTCAGTGATGACAGACTCCTCCATGTGATCTTGTAGGACTTTATAAGATTCAATAAAGGCTGTGTGTTGTGCCATTAGGAGGGAGGTAGTTTCTACTTTTTTCTCCTCCTTTGCTTCTTGAATGTGTGCTTGGAGTGTCGACACCATGCTTTCAAATAGCTGATATGCTCTTTCAAGCAGTTTGTTGATGTCGACCTCTACTAGCCCTGGCATTACTGATTCTACAAGGTTTATGCATTTGTTGAGGAACTTGACCTGTTCTTCAACCTTGTTGTTGAGTTCCTTACGTCTTTGCTCACTCCTTGTTTTTGCTTTGACTGCTAGGGTTTTCAGGAGTTGTCCTAGCTCTGCATCGGTCAGTGAGGTTGCATCTTTCAATTTGATATGGAGCTTTGATGGCTATCCATGATGCTCCTTCTTCTATTTCTCCTTCCTCTTCTTATGCTTTTACTTCTCTGTTTGTTTTGGCACCTATGTACCTACAAAATTCGACTCAGGATTTGCGGTTTGTGGGATAGTGGTTGATGGTTTCTCTATTTGGGTAGGTGGGATGATTGCTGCCTCTGGTTGGTTAGATGTAGGGGGTGTAGAAGTGGATGCAGTTGGTACTAAGGGTTTTGGTGATGTGGGAGATGGTGGTGATGTAGTTGGTGAATGGTCGGGGGTGATTTCGTTTGGGGATGTGTGGGTGAGTGGTGGGTTTTTGGTCTAAGGGGTTCAATCTAGTTCGAAGAAGAATTGGTTGATATCTCAATTTATGGCTGTAATATTTTCTTCTTCTTCTCTGGTTGGTACAATGGTTGGCAGGGTGGTTTGGGGCATAGTCAGAGTGATAGTCATGGTTTGGGGTGTGGTCACTTTAGCTTCCTTCTCGATATTTCTCTCGAAAGTTGAAGTGATAGTTGCAAAGGTTCGGGACTGGAATTCATGACCTGGTTGGTATCCAATGACCTCAAAGAGAGGTGATTTTGTGGATAGATTCTATACCGACGTAAATATCTCAGGAAGTTTCTCAATGAATGCCTGCAAATCTCTGTCTTTATCGATCTTTGCCTTCACAGCTTCCGACATAGCACTTTTGCACAAGTCGAGTGGGATTAATGAATGTTGTTCTTATACTTTCTTCTATGTTACTTTTGTCGGGGATGGAGGTGGAGGCATAGACACAAGATCGAAAACGTTTCCAGGTGTCATCATGTGGGTTGTCTTGAATTTATTTAGGCAACTCAGCAGTGCTCTTTCCTTGACAAATATTTGGAACTCAGTTTCCACCAACACCTTATTTGCTGCGACATCTTCTATTATGTCGAGGGTTGTGGCTGCCAGTTCCTACTCGTCATCTGATGATTCTGCAGTGATAATCTTGTGCTTACCTTTTACTTGTTGTTGTTGTTGTGTCTTTAACTTCTTCCTTACAATTGCTATCTCTTTTGACAATTTTTTAATAATTCCTTTTGTGATAGCATATGCTGGATTTTCTGGTTCTATCTCTCCCCTTAGCTCTTCGGTCAAGACACTAGCACAAGTGATCAATTTTGCCACGGCAAAATGTGGCAATATCCACGGAAAAGCGTGGATATTGCCACGGAAAAGCATTTTTTTTCCCGTGGCAGTCATTTCGTCGCAATAGCGACGACCCGTTAATTGCGTGGCAATAGCGACGGGAATACGTCGCAATTGCGACGGCCCTTCCTAGAATGTAAAAATCCCAATCCAAATACCTGCGACGGCGAGGCGTCGCTATATCCACGGCAAGGCGTCTCTATATCCACGGCAAGGCGTCGCTATATCCATGGCGAGGCGTCGCTATATCCACGGCAACGCGTCGCTATATCCACGGCAAGGCGTCGCAAAGTTCCACGGCAAGCCGTCGATATAGCGACGCTACCTGTAGGTTTTAAAAAAAAAATATAAAGACGTGGGCCTTATCAACGAATTATAGTACCAATACATAGCTCTTTTGTTTTCTTAATTCCAATTTGCTCTTCAAGGTACAGTGCAGATTATGTATATTTTCCTTGTTAATATGGTTGGAAAGTCAAGGACATACTAATATAGGACATACATCGTTTTAGAAAAATCTCTAAACAGTTTATTGTCAGAGTTTTGTTGTTTGAGCGCTTGGACACTTAGAAATGTAACTAAATTTTCTGCTTGAAATGCAAGTAATTAAAAAAAATTGCATACTCTTGAAAACCTAACTCTCGGTCAAAGATTCACTCAACATATCAAACCTTGAATAGAACTTCATCTGCCAGACACACTATCAAGAAAAACATTACAAAATCCTTGACAAGACAAAACAATCCTAAAGAAAATCCTCACATTCACACTCAACGTT